>JAVQJL010025467.1:0-30171 GCA_036024295.1 Nannoperca obscura | reverse complement strand
CCCGCCCCCCCCCCCCCCCCCCCCCCCCCCCCGCCCCCCCCCCCCCCCCCCCCCCCCCCCCCCCCCCCCCCGCCCCCCCCCCCCCCCCCCCCCCCCCCCCCCCCCCATTTGTTTAAGTAACATATTTATGTTGAAGTTATGTTTGTTAAAGGTACTCTGTTCGTTAAGCTTTGGGACACACACAGTGCATTTTGTTGAGAAACATGAGAATAAAAACACAGGATACCTTAACGATTGGGTTTAAGTAGGTTTAAATGGAATCTTTAGAATTTTAAATGCACAATTTGAATGAGACAAGTATCATAAAGACATTGTCATGAGCTGAATTTAAAAAGCAAAACAATACAAAACAAAGCAACATATTAACAAAAAACCATATCTGAGGCTGGCTGTACTGCAAAAAGCCTCCAAATACTTTTCAAAGCCACCTCATGTAATTTATTATATATTATATATAAGGTCATGTGTCCGGTTGGAAATAAATATTTGAAACCAGGATGCTTGGAAAACTGTGAGAACAATCAGATGACGTGTTAATTCATCCAGTCTTACCATCCATGTCCTGGCCCAGGCAGCAGCACCAGTGGCTGCGGATGCTCTCCATGGCGTCCCGGTCTTCCTGGGATAAAGCCGAGTCCCGGCTCATGAGGTGAAGGCAGGGGATGACGGCCTCGTCCATGACGGCGACGCCCTCCTCCACATTGGTCTCCTCACCGCTGCAAAACAGCCGTGAGGCGCTTTCATTCAGTGTCTGCGTGGAGGAGGAGGAGGAGGGTGGAGAAGATAGTGAGCGACAGCTCGATAAATACTGAAAGTTAATGATAAAAACCTGATTCTTCATCAGCTTTATTCATTTCAAGTTATTTTAAAAGTTGTCTATCACTGGAGGGCACCAAAAGGGGTGTTAAATACAGAGTTTGCATTAATACTACATGACTGAATACTGCATGATTACATACCATGTGACATGCGGCATGAAAACCATAACCACAAGGTCCATTTAGTAGCTGTTCTGGAACTTTCAATCCTATCAAATGAGCTTCTGCAGCAGATGCAGTTTGCTCTGTTTTGCAGATGTTCAAATTTCCTTAAAATCTTTTTTTTTTTTACACTTTAAGGACCTCACAATCATGTTGGCTTGAAGTTCATGTGATATGATCAAAAGCTCCAAACCAGCAACTTCTGGATCCAAAGTCAACAAAAACTGAAATGTCTTCTACTTGTATACAAGAAACATCAAAATACCAGAGCAGTTACATTTTCACATTGTAACTTTTCTAAAAACCTTTATGCAGAAGGGTTGGCAGTAATGCACCGAAGCTCACACACTGACAGCAAGGCTGCCGTACTCACAGTGAGGCATTTCCTCCTGTACACTGCAATAAGAGACTTGTCCATGCCACGTTTCTCTCCGTTCTTCAGCAGGGCGGCGTTGGTCTCGTACGCATGAGCCAGGTAGGTCAGTGCCTCCCGCATCCTGCAGCGCACACACACAGTCGCCATGTCATTCTCTATAAAACAAACTGCAGTCCAACTATTGGCCAATCACTAAGAAACACATTTATGGTATGTAAACAAGAATGATTGTAATTTTCAAAAGGGCAGAACAGAGATGTTTATAATTCCCACGCTGCAACATATAAATGTCACTAATAAAAGATGCATTTTCTTCCCATCCTGTTTGATTTACTGGGCCAGCGGAACTTTATTACCCTTCAAATTCATTTCCTGCTCTCCTTTTCTTCTTGTTCTTCTCAGAGTTCAGAGTAGGAACATTAGCAGCTATGTTCAGTTGATTTTTGTTCAGCAGGATTTTGAAAGGATGTTTCCTCCATGTCGTACTTTCACTATGACTATTGTAACTTTCTGAAACGTCAGCGGTCAAGTTTCAGAAAGATCAGCGTTTGCAGTGTTTGAGATTTCACACAAACACAGTGCGGTGGTGAACGTTGGACACCTACTTCCCATGCTGGTAGTGCTCCAGCCCAGTCAGCAGGTAGACGAACACGGTTCTGAACTGCCTGTAGTCATCGTGCCACTGCTGTGAAAGAGCACACAGGACAACCAACAATCACTTCATGTGCTCTTTGTGCTGTTTCTCAGTGGTCGGATCTGAATGTGCACCTGCTATTTATGTTTCTGGCACTTGACAGTAACAAAACACAGGCTTTATAGTGTAATATAGAAGCAGCTCGTTTCTTCTTTCGATGTGTTTTCTATTTCTAATTTGAGAAAGAGTCCTTCCATGTCACTCCTGTCCTAAAGGGTAAGGCGATATACTATATTTGTGTTATTGATATCAAATCTCACGAATGGACCAAAACCATCAATATGTTAATCCTTCTCTCAATATTTTCCAACTTTCCAATCTTGTTTATGGCTCTCAACCCAAGTCCATTGCTTCTTTGTTGTTGCTTCACTATTGAAGATGGCTCATTAAGTCCCTAATTCCCTGTGGCTACTTGATGTGTTTTTAAGAGTTTTCGTGCAACGATGGAGGTCTATGGCACAATAATGGAACAAGAAATATCAGGCACTGACTACAGTGACAATACTTCTTAGCAGGATTAATTCATTGTTGGTTTTGGCCTTTTCACAAGATTTGTTGACAGTAAGAAAAACAGCATTATCGATTTATTAAGGAGGAAGAAGTCTGATTCTATTCTTGTTATACAAAAGTGTCTAAAACAGTGTCCCCATCACTCCAGCTCACGTATCATAATGGAGTCTACGCAGTAACTGAAATGTCATTGGGTTTACACGCCCACCCTGCTGGAATTTCAACCATGCAGACCCAAACGCATTGGTCAGATCAGGGCTTTAACTCTTCCACATAGCAGACACTACCACGCAGTGTGTTTGTATTACCTCATGGTACTAAACACAGTGCTAGATTCACATTTGACAGCTGATCTAAGCTGTGTGTTAATACTTTCATACTAGACATGTACATTTCAAGTGTAAGATAAATATCTGTCTCAAAATGACATTTCATTTCTGTGTGTGCATGTTGATGATTGATGCGCTAAAAGAATTCATTTCCAGTTCAATTATTACAAAGATAGGACAGATTAACCCCAAACACACAAACTGTGTGTCCCTGATAATGAGTCAACTGTCCAATAAGCCCGTCAGTTAAACAGTACCAAGTACTCATCCATATCCATGTCCTCTGGCTTGATGAGGCGCAGCTTGGATCGGGCCTCCCTCATGATACTGATGGCCCTGCATGTTCAGAGAGGACATACGAATGCTTTTAACGTACAACATCATTGATGCACGATGCTCTCTCAGCCTGCTGCAGGTCTCTGCTTTGGACACTAGATGGCACTCTAGGCGTGCTGCATGGTTTTTTGTAGTCCTTCATATATGAAGTGTTGCTTGAGTAAAGCCTTCTCTCCAGCCATTACTATGTGTAATAATATGTTACTATGTGTGCACATTTTATATCAACAACATTATCTGTTTTTATCTGTTCCTCTAATAGTTTTAGCTTCTAAACTTATTTCAATATGATATGTCCAACAGAGGTTCCTCCATAATCTTGGGGTTTGTGATCCATTTTCTTTTACAGTGTCCTCATGTCAGAGATTCATCCTAGATTGTGACAAACGCTTATCGGTTTTCTGTTTCTTTTTTGTGAGTCTAACAGACTCTTAAAGGGGCCATTTGTCTGTTATCTGTGCGTACCTCTCATCGAAGCTCAGGTTGCGGTCAGTAAACTGCTCCAGAAGCGTCCTCTCAATAATGCGCTTGGGTGCCTTGTTCTGGAAAAAGTAGACCAGAGCGTGCTGCAGACGAGCATCCTCCTGGGGTGTGTTCGCCTCCTGGGAGAGCTCATACAAGCGGGAATACTCCTCGTGGAAGGCCTGAAGGAACAGTGGAAACTCCTCTTAGTTTGAATTATATTCAAATTTGCCAGCAAACATGTAAAATCCCTAAATAGATAGATTCAAGTGGATGCAACGTCACAGTGACTGATGGACCTCAGAATGACTCATACAAGAGTTTAGGTGATAATGCTTGCTAACGAACATAATGGATTATTAAAGTTGAATATCTCATCAAAAATACATTTGACTTTGGACTCCAAGTATCAACACAAGTAGAATGGTTTTATTTTAACAAAGACACCAGCAGACAATTTGCAATATCATCTGTGTTTCTAAGTATCTTCTGTGTTGGAATAGTTTATAAAAGATTCTGGTCTTTATCATTTATAGAAAGATCTCTGATTAACACTGCTGACACAGTATATGAATACAGTATATGTTGTGTGCTAAATATGTAGCCAACAGGTCCCTCAAAACATTTGTTTTTGTGTTCATGTCCTGATTCTAATAAATATGTGGGAAATATGTGTAGCGCCGATGAACCTTTAATATCCCACAAAGACAATACCTTGATGAGGCCAGCCTCAGGGCCTTCCTTATCGAACGTTTGTCTGGCTTTTGCTATGGCAAGAATGACGCCCTGCATAGCTGGAGTCAGCATCATCTAGGAAATCACACGGCAGTGAAGAGGAGAAACCAGAGCGATTATAACATTTATTGGGGGCAGTGTTAGCTACTGGCTTCATATCACATGACACGTGCTTACCTCTTCATTGTATCCATCAGCATCAGCTCTCACCATGATCCTTCCTACGTTTGGGATCTCCACTTCTGAAACCTCGTTTTCAGTCTGTCGCTGTCTGGCAGGGACCTCCTGCTGCTGCTCCTCATCCTCACGCTTTGCTTCATGTTCAGGAGCTTCTCTGGAAGCGTCTTGCTCACCCTCAGCTTGAGGGCCAAGGCCTGCCACCTGTGTGTCGTCCTTCTCCACATGAAGGTCAGCTGGTGCTTGTTTACCGAGCTCTGCTTCAGGGTCAGGAGTCTGACAGAGAAAGATTTAACAAGATGCACATCACTATGCCTTCAATCCATCCATTATCTGTATCTGCTCATCCTTTTAGGGCTCTGAGTGCAGTTTACCTATCCTAGCACATACATTTGTAAAAAATACATAAGGAGGATTTATCTTAACTTAGTACCAGTTTATTTAATGGAACAGCCTAGAAAAAATGCTATAATTATGTAGCTTATAATTGGTTTTTGCTGACATTGTGTCAGAGGAGCCGATTCAACTCTTTGGTCATTTTTCAGGCTGTGGTGTCCTTGTATTGCACTGCACTGGTGACCACAACAAAATGTTAAATGGCAAAAGTGAAAATGAGATGATATGCATCTGATCAAGCTACTGACTGTCAAACAAATCAGATGATAGCAGGAATTACTCCTGACCTTCACTCTACCTGTACTGTACTCCACATCCCGCCTGACATTAAGCCTGGATCTCCATCGCTATGCTAAGTGGTGAAATGAGATCCTTGACCCAGATGTACACACTTTATTTTGGTGGCCTAGAATTCCTGACCCATATTACACGGGGGGAGGCGGGGATTCACAGACTTGCCCACCTGACTCTGAAGCTCCTTCTCTGAGGTGGATCTCTGACTGGGCCCCAGGGTGTCAGTGACTGCACTGCTGGTGTCGTCTGTCTGGCAGTCAGGGCTCTGCTGCAGTGGTGGCGATAACTCTGATTCTTCTGGGGTCATAAAAACAGAGGAGAGGCTGTGAGTTGACACACATGACTGTAATGAAAAGTACTGTTCAGCTGTAGCTTATAACAGCTACGTCATTGTGCACTACAGGGCGAAAATAAAAAGCAGACATAAGCCTGTCTAGACATAAGCAGAGATAGGGGGCCTGTGTTTCTTTCCTGATTCGCTTTGACCACCTGTGAGGTATTTTGGGAGGTTCCTTCCAATGAGGCAGCAGAAAGCCTCATCCTCTTTTCTCTAGTCACCGCTACTTACCTTGAGGCTTCTCTTTAGGATCAGGCTCGTCCTCTTTCTCTGCTTCTGGGTCTGCTTGTGGCTCTGAAGAAGCTTCCTGGTCCAGCTCGTCAGTGGAGGGTCCTGATTGGGGCACTGGCTCAACTGGTGTCTGCTGTATATTGTCTGGACTGGGGTTTGGGGGCTCTGCAGAGGCTGTAGACTCTCCCTGTGGGGTCGCGGTCTGGCAGAACTGCTCCTCCCATTCACTGAGCTCCTGCTGGAACCAGCGGTTATCTTCGTGGACGTAGCGTCTGAGGATGGGCGGGAGCGAGTCCATGCCATGCTGCACCTGGCCCGTCTCATCATCTGTGTCGTCTGGGTGGATGTGGAGTAAGTTAATAGACTTGCATAA
Source organism: Nannoperca obscura (assembly GCA_036024295.1). Classification (NCBI taxonomy): domain Eukaryota; kingdom Metazoa; phylum Chordata; class Actinopteri; order Centrarchiformes; family Percichthyidae; genus Nannoperca; species Nannoperca obscura. The sequence continues at coordinate 23,941 of JAVQJL010025467.1, read as the reverse complement.
TGAAACCCACTAAATGACCTCATGTGTTAACATTGGCCATTAAAAGTAGAAGAAATAACAGTAGAATTAATGATTTGTAATTATACTAACTGTTATTTCTGAATATGTCAAGACCTGTGTACTGAATAAAGTACTTTCTTTGCTCACGGGTCCCCAGTCCTGGTTTAAACCCTAGTTCTCTATTAAAGTGGCTCCTCTTTGAATTTCTGCCTCTTAGGGAAAGTCTGTTTTGTTCCTCTTTGCTGTAGTGCTACTGCAATGATCCAATATCCCCTCTAGGATTATTCAAGGTTAAATCAAATCAAATAACTGAAAAACACACAGAGATGTACCTGTAATAAGGTGGGGTAGCCTGTCGTCAATGTACATCAGGCAGTAGGCACTGGCGTTGGTCATGCCCCCAAACGAATCTCGCTCCAGCTCCTCCCATGATGACTCAGTGATGCTGATATCATTGTATTTCATCCAGCGTCGGTTGGCATGGTCGTAGATGTAGGCCCAGTAATGACCTGCAGATGCCTGGCCTTCATGAACGAGCACTGCGTGGAGTCTGTAGGGTACCTAACAGTGAGAGACAGCATTGAACCCTCACTGTAGAAAACCTAATATCCAGATACTGAGATGTGACTGTGCAGCTCTAACGCCACTGCAGTGTAACATTCATCTGATCTGTTCTTATTTGTATTCTGTTGTCCTGTTTACGTTTAATATTATTATTATAATTATTATTATTTTCTGTTTCTCCACTGAGAATAATGCAGTTTCATCTAATCTCAGCCAATGCACTTTCTGAAGGTGTAAAACATGTGATTGAATTGCTGCTTGTCAGAGTGAATTAGGCGAGTGCAAGTCTTACCTGGCAGAGACTGTTGTCTGAGTACATGCCCTCGAGCATCTGAGTGAGCCTGTCAATGCTGGCCTTTAGCTCTGGCACACACACACACACACACACACACACACACACACACACACACACACAACCCCAGAAAGAAAACACACAAATGAATATAGTACACATACAGCTAAGCGGAAATGAATTTCTTTTGTATTCCTTTATCTATTATTTGCCCCATTATGGGAAAGTTTGGGAGAGCAGAGTGAATGCCTCCGGCTAGTCTCTCTCCCGGGACGGGCATGAGCCACAGTCAGCTAAGAGACAGAGATATATCTGGCTTCTTCTTTGTGCAGGTAACAAGTTCTGTTCCAGTGAAGTGGTGTTTTCCTAAGGTGCCCTGAGGTTATTTCCACCCACCTGCACAAGTTATGTATATTTATATACCACGCATTTGGGTCTAACCAAGCAGGAGAAGAAGTACAGCTCAGGATGTGCCTTTGGCAATTCAGGGGCCACTTTCTGCACCATCTGCCATTACCAATTTGTCAGTAATTTTTGTAAACACAGCCAAATTAAACTTAACTTTTTTAAATTAACAATTGATCGAATGACTACGTATGATTTGACGTAGTTATCATGCCATTCTGCGGTGCCCCTCAGCTCTATGCAGCATATGAGAGTCTTGCAGCTCATTGTTTTGGTTTTATGGTTTTTCCAGCCACAGCAGGCAGCTGTTTTCAGGAAAAACTGATGAGGCAACTGCACATTACTGTGTCCAGCAACAAAGACATTAACATTAAGACATTAGCAACTAACTAAGAGAACAAAGCTGAGCATTTAGTAGCTAAAGAGACAAAAAGAGCCCATAATGCTAAGCTTGTGAAAGCACATTGAGACTTGTATAGTCTTGGTGAATCTGACTATTTATGATAACTGTGTTAAAAGCAACAGTGTGCACACAGTATTATGAGCGTCTGCATTAGCATACCGATTATGTCATTCTCTACTTCGGTCCTCCAACGCTGTAGGCAGGTCTTCACAAAGTGCAGCTCTTCTTCAGTGATGCTGTGGGGGGCTGGGTGGGGTGGGCACTCAATTGGGGGTCTGCACTGGGTGAAGGGCTTGTATATGGGGGTCCGCTGGCAAATGGAAACGCTGGACACGAGGCCCTCCGATGAATCTGTGTCCTCAGGTTCACTGAGGGAAGCGAACAAAGCATCAAAGATTTGGTTGGAAGTCTGTCCAATATGTTCAGTCCTGCCAGAACGTTTGGGGTGAAATGTATTAAAGTTTTGTAAAGATGGTTCCTGTGTCTCAAAATCAGTGAGTATTCTTTTTAACGTTACTCTCTTCAACCACAATGATTTACTTTTTACTGTAACACAACCAGTAAATGGTTTTCAAGGTCGCTGTCATTAACTTGGTGAGTATAATATTGTTATTACTGATAGGAGTAAAGGCCAAAAAAAAAAAAAAAAAAAGAATGATCCATTAATGACCATAAAAATATTCTTAATATTGGTGGACGAGCTGCAGAGTTTTAATTGGAGAAAAGAACTAATAACATGCCATTTACTGTTTTTGACTGTTCATGCTGAGCTAGTTAAAGATGACATATTGTTCTGCTTCTGTCTTTGATCAGGGGTCACGGCCTTGTGCAGTTATCTGCTCCTCTGTGTACTCAACCTGTTGTCTTTGGAGATGGGTTCACAGAGGGAGTGGCTTGATGGAGTCGGTGAAGATGAAGTTGGTCTCAGATCATCAGCTGGGGAAACACTTGAAGGCTTGGTTGAAGCAAACTCCAGCACAAACTGCAGCATGTCAGCCAGAGGATACTTGGTAGGTCCCGAGCCATAGTTTTTGTAACTGCAAAAAAAGACAGGACACAATTGGTACAAGATTTGTTCCCATTAAGTGGAGTTTTTAAGTCATATCTCAGCTTTAACAGATAACTTTAAAAAAAAAGTTTAATTAGAGGATAAACGCAACCATCTGGTTTCTAAGGGAGTCCTTACCATTCCAGTTTCTGCTGAAGGGCTGCAAGTTGCTCCTTGAGTTTTTTCACTTCAAGTCTCCTCTCATGGGTGTGCTCTATGTTTTTGTGAAGATATCTGTACACAGAAAAATCAAGCAACACCCAAAATTGATCAGATTTCCTTATAATTTTTGTTGAAACATTTATCATTTACCAGCCATGCTGTTTCTTTCCTGCTACATTTACGGATCACTGTGAATTCTGATGGATAATGAAGTTTGTGAGACAATCCTTGTGAAAATTGTGTCCATTAAAGTTATTACCACGCCTACTGTAGAAGCTTCTTTTCCGGTGTTGGAACAAATAAAACTGGATTCACTTGTGTTATCTGTAGAAAGCTCACCTGTCCATATGAACGATTTGTGGGAACTCCAGTTTCTTGTGTATCTTTTCAGGACGACCGAGCTGGGTGTTGAATTCAAACCTAGACAGTTCAAACGTCAACACTGGTGGTAACTTTTTGAACCATCTCTGCAACCAAGAGAAAATAGAATTGTCTTAGCAAAGCATGAAATTGCTTTGCTAAGACAAAAAGTACCAAACAAAAAACACTGTGTACGTCGTAGATTTATCGTAAGTCATTTGATGAGGCTGTTCACCTCACGGCCCGACGTGATGGTGTGATCTGAATGCAGGGGCTCAATCTCCTTCTCAACCATAGCACCTTCTAGGCATTCATCCAGGTTGTTAAAGCCGTTGACTTGCAGGGGGTACTGGCCAAACTGCTCGATATTACACAAAGTCTTACCTAAGCAGAGGCACACAGATGTGAGTGACTGAGAACAGAATTCACACTGATTGTCACCATCACAAAAACTCTTACAAAACTCATACCCTCGTGTCTTCTTTCTGTCACAAAGGTACCATAGAAAAGCTGGACCATGGGGTTTTGTTGTTTGTCTTCTGCGTCCCTGAAAGGAAAATGTGATTATATTGATGTAACTCATCAAAGTGAAGAAGAGAGAGACACAAAGAATGGTCCATGTGTGTGGATGACAACAACATATATCTTACTTTCCTTTGGCAGCCAGCTGAAATGCATCCTCGAGCCAGTCAAGCAGTTTGTGGGAAAACTCACTGACATCCTGAAATGAAGACATTAGTTAAAAAAAGGGAAATATGTATTGTTTCCGAGTTAAAGTATAAGCTGTGTAGTTGTAATAGTTAAGCATAGAGTCAAACAAGTTGACCTTGTAGTTTGGCATCAAAAACCTTAATTAAAGGTCAGTTTAAGGCTTCAAACATTTCTCAGTCTTCCTGAGTGAATGCTCAGTTTTCATGGAGACTCCTCAGGTGTATCACATGACCACAGTTCCATACTTGGGTCATTTGATGACACCCGAGCTACAGTATCTCTCTGACTACTGTGCAAACTCCATCCACTGACGAGGACCGTGAGATGTGGATAAAAGCTCTGTAAGAAGCTGGTAAGAGTCCATTTGACAGCATCTATGTCAAACTGGCCCAGGAAATTGCCCTTTTCATAGCCCATCAGTGCACACTCTGAAAAGGCAGTCAAGGCATGGGGTCTCCCATGACATGATGCAGTCTGGTTGTGGGTTTACAAATGATGCATGATTTGGTTCAGGCGTAATCTGTCGCTCTCTATTTATCCTCCCAAAACACAAATAAGACCCTAAGTGCCTCGTTAGAAAATAAGTGAGACAAAAAAAGGAAGAGACGGTAGAAAAAGTAAAAGAGAGACAGGGGTGAGCATAGAAGCAAAACTCAAAGGTAAACAGAAATAACATTATTTGTTCAGTATTTCAATGTGTTACCTGCTGAAAATATATACAGTTCAAACACTCTGATAGTGGCCACACAGAAGACTGTACTCCTGAATGCTGAAATGTTCACAGTGACAGGATCCGATACAGGTTGCAAATATCAAGTGTGTTTGATCTGAGGGGATTCTCTCCGGAGGCGCCGCCCCTCAGCTGGTGGTAAGTGAACAAATGTATTGTTCACAGGATAAGCTTCTTGAGATGCATCATCTCGTTTTCAAGGGGACGCTTATTTGTTCATTGTTCATGCTCCTATTCTTTAAGCGGACCGTAAGTTCATATTCTTCTGTCATAAGAAAATAAAGGGTTGTACCTGTTGGGCCTCATTGGTCCTGAAGGCGTCTCGCAGTAACTCCACTGCAGCAGACGGATCCACAAACCTGCGAGTGGAGCCTACCATGAGGGAAAAGAGACAGCGCAGCTCCTGCATGAAGGCTATGTTCCTCTTGTCCTGTTAACACAAGCTCAGAGTCAAACTTCACCCCATTTACGTGATCACAAAGTGGCTTTGTTTATATTAACCCAAAATCCCCACAGCTTTGTGCGTAATCAGGGAAGTTCAACTCTCTCCTTTACATGTATAATTAAGACATTTTGAGAAAAATGAACCTGTGTCAAAGAAAATACGCAAACAAAGGTCTTTCTGGTGGAAATGGCAGTGGCAGAGTAAACCACTGTGGTTTGCAGAAATCCTTGGTGACAGTAGTTTACTCACAGAATGGCTCTTACACTTCTCCAGTATTCGCTCAGACAGATGGTAGTTGAGAACCAGCCTCCTGAACACAGGCAGGTGGAACAGTGACTGCAACAAGACAACAAAACAAGGACCATTAATGCAGCCTGCCGGCTGTTGTCAGCTGTGGAAGATTTTCAGCTGGCAGATCATTAATACAGTGGTCATGCATTGTAGTGGTCATCATAGACGAAACAGGGTCTCATGCAAAACACAGTATGTTCTTTGATCAACACAGAATATTGTTTCCCGTGCCAATCATGACACATTTGCAACTCTCCAACTCCCATTTTACATTCATATGTTTCCGCATGATTTAGGTTGCAATAAAAGGAGAAATAACAATAACTAAATAGTAGGTTTTGACTTCAATGAAATATGTAGTTTATTGGTTCCTGCTTCTTAAGATGCTCCTAATATTGTGCACATGAGTAGGAAGTATGCAGTCATTTCTATGAACATCTATGGAAGCTTTCTGGAAATACCTTCTAAGCATCACAGGGTTTGTAAGATGGATTTTAAAATCATCGTAGCTGCTTTCAGATGGTTTTGGGAAACAGTTCAATCAGATGGAAGTGAATAAGTCTCGCCGACCCAAGTGTGAGTTTAATATTAATGCATAATTTGGATGTAAAGGGATTTTTTCATTAGTTACAATAAAATCACAGTTTTCTAAGAGCAGGTTTTAATCACACATTAAACTGACATTACCAGTCAGCTGTGGTGGTTGCCACTTGATCAAAGTCCCCTTATTGACTTACAGAGTTATCTGAATGAGACATAATTCAAAATTGGCTTCAAGCACTAATAAAATAAAATAAAATATTTCCTTCACTAGTGTCTAATTAAATTTGGGAAAAACGTTTTTAGAAACTTTCATGAATTTTATGCTATTTTTGTTGGATTTTACACATAATTGTCAAGCACACAAACCACACCACTGTGTTATAAGATACTTGCATTTCTCATGATAAACTAACTGCATTAATTCCGGTCAAATGTGTCTTATGTGTCATGTGTGGTGGCAAGTGGAGCTTCTGAGCACTTATGAATATCTTGCTATATATTTCCATTTGAGTAGGAAATTCAATTAAGGCTTATCTCAGTCTTTCAGTAATTTATACCACAAAGGATAATAGAGGGAATATGAGCTGACAACTGAATCATGTGGTCACTCGGCCTCAATCTGATAGCATAATTACTTTTTCGGGGAGGCTGCTTTATCAAGAGTCGGCCTCTGCTGAATCTACAACAATCAGTTCAATTGTAACAAACAGTATCGACACCAGCAAAAAACAAACAAAAGGGTATCATTTGAACACCATTTGTATTCAAACAACACTGCCTAATTTTCCCCATTTCTGTTCCCAGATAATAAGCCCTGTCCTTTGGCGGTTTGACTTCGAAAATCGATGTAGAAGCATATCTGAGTTCAACAGAGACAAACAATCACTGTCTCCTCTCTGTCCATTTCAGGCTCAGACTAGGAAGTCAACCGCTCGCTCCATCATCACATCACTTGCTGTTTAATTATCCACACAGCCTGTGCATCTCAATAAGGGCTCCAGTTTCTGCCGAGCCATCTGATAGGCCTGACTAAATTCAGTCTGGAATGGACTTGTAATAGAATTAGCAGCTCAGAGAAGCAGGGTATGTTCTCATTTATGTCCACACCTTTTTGTTTTCTTGCTGATGTTTCTAATAACTCGATTAGGAGGGAATAGAGTCGGTGAAAAGGTGAGATTGAAGGGAGATCTCTCCAGAGTCACAGTCTTTCGGCTGTCCTTTTAAAAACATGTCTGGTACAGAACTCAAGGGGGATATAATGTTGAACAGGTCACAAAAGATACAGAAGACCACAAATAAATGAACCACATGTGCACTCATTTTAAAGTGGAAACAAAATCTAAACTATGTTATAGGAAATGGCGTGAGCCAAAAAAACATACATACGCATACAAGGTGCGTTACCTTTGAGAGACTAATGTTGGAAATCTTGAAACACAACTCCAAGTCTATAAACGTTTGTTAGGCCAAGCTATTTAGGTAGCAAAGGATGTGAGACACTGGTGGACGCTTAGAAGGAGCTTGGTGCACACAACAGACTATATGCAAGGTGAGAAAGAGAAAACAAAAAGGACAGAAAGCAGAAATATGGTACTGTATCCATAGTTCACAACAGATATAAACTTAGTATAGATACATAGATATAAACTTAGCAAATTAAACACGTTGATGGTAAGCCTTTAACAAAAACTGAGCTAAGTCGAGCGTAAACAAGGCAGTTTATGTTTGGTAGCATTATAACAGAAGCATGACGGCAGCTGTGCATGCGCACACGCTGCTGTTATGTAATTGCCTCAGTTGACAGAAATGGCTCTGTTTCAGTTAGCTCTTCATTATGTGTTTAGCATGAAAAAGGGCACCATGTGTACAGTTTGGCATATCTCAGTTGACAAACAGTACCCGTGTACATCCATCCATTCATTTTTTTCCCGCTTATCCGACAGTCCCCAAGTTGTGGAGGAAAAATCCCTCTCAACTTTGAATGTTACGCTCTTCCTCACCTGGATGACGGCGCTGAACCAGCAGGTGTTTCCAACATTGCGAATGCCCACGGGCCAGTCGTCCTGTCGGATCCAGTCTGCAGGAGTGCACATGTCACTCTGGGCTTCACATCTCTTCCTCTTCATTCTCGCTGCATTCTCCTCTGCACTGGCCTCCAGAGCCCTGCAGTACATTAAATGACCCATTTGAGTGCATTGAACCGACGACTCTACTAAGCAAAGGTTGACTTAGTTAGATTCCCTGTCCACCATCCTGTGTAAAGGTTGAATAAAAAGACTAACACAAGTTAAAAGGTAAAAACCTGCTAAAGTCAAATGCCTGGTGTGCTAACTACAGCATGGCAACATGCTCATAATGAAAATGTGAACATGTTGATGTTGAGGTAATGATCATCATGAACACCATCCTAGTTATGCGTGTTAACATGATATTATTTTCTTGTTAACATAAAACACAAAAATACAGCTGATAGAAGAAAAATCAGCAGTTCACCAAAATCATTAACATCCATGGATGCATGTACAAACTATCATGGCAATCCATTCAATACGTATAAGATATTACTTTCTATACCAAATTTCCATCTTGCTGATAATTGGTATATAATTGGTTAATCTAGGCACTGAACGAGCCAGAGGAGAAGAAAACTCACATATATCCACTTCCACTGTTTCTTTCATGTCTTTTCTCCATGAAGGTCAGCAGTAAACTTAAAAAAACAATCACTGTCACCAGTAACAAAGAAGCACTGTATAAAAAGCTTGTACCTATTATATTCTCTCTCCTCTTCCTGGGCATTGTGGGACTCCTGCAGGCTGAGTTCTATGGCGGTCTGCAGTTCATCTTTAGGAAGTCCTGAAGAAACAGAAAGCCAAAATCCCACAGTTCTAGTTAAAACTTTCATGTTTCATGTTCAATTTTAACAACACGCATAATCGTTTGCAAATCACTTCTACGCTGTTGACTAACTCTGCTCTTCCTTGTCCTCATCCTGGAGATCCTATAAGTGGAAGTGAGCATTGTAACATGCTTTAAAGGAACATTTGACCCTCAGATATAAAAATCTGAATCAGCAGAGAACTTTTCCATAACAAACACTAATGTCTAAAAAAAAAGCTAAAGCCTCAGTATGCTTCAAACTACGTGTTTGATCGTCGAAGCTTAATCGACATACACGCACAGTTTGTCCAGGTGTGCTTCAATATGAAGAAGTGGAACTGCTTTCTTCATTTCTCACACAACTACTTCTGGCACTTATTGTGTGGAAATGCTGTCTGAAAGTGTGCTCCCCCAGTAACCCCCATTTGTGGAGTGAAGCTTGTTGAGACTACAAAGACCAGCAAGAAACAAAGAATTCTTAGAGAGAGGAGGAGACCGGTGTAATCACTTCAGATGTGCCTTACAGACGTGTAGTACATTCATTTTGAAATATAAAAATACATTTTACACTAAATGTAGTCAGGATTTTGTGCGTGCTTGTTTGGTCCCCAGTGTACCTTTCTGGCCCTCCCAGGCTTCTCCAGAGGTCCCTGACTCCTGTGATTCTCCAGGATCCTGAATCTCTGCAGGCGGGGTTGTCAGCAGTCCAACAGCATGTCCAATGTCACCCTGACTGGCCTTAAAGATAAGGGCAGGTATTCTGGATATTATTAGTGTCTACAGAAGATTCAGCAATACAATACACCACAAGACCGAAACAAACAAATATGAAATATAGTGAAACTGAGCATGATATGGTAAAGTTGATTAATTAAAGAGACACAGAAATAAAATCCCCTTTTTGTAATCAGCAGTACACAAACAATTTAAATTCTTTATGGAACTCCAACAGCCTGTGAGCTCCTGCCGTCTATGCTGCTGCCGCTGGTACAACAGGTTGGATGATGTCTGCACCACAGTCAGCCACACTGTTTATTGTACTGTTTGACAATTATGACTTTTATGAGGTTCCTATTAACTTCAGCTCCTAGGGATTCATGCGTTTGCAAATGTGTTTCAAAACATAAGCAGTGTGCGGGGGCGGAAATTTGGCAAGCTGGGGGGGGTGCTTTTCATGTAATCAAAGAGTGTTCCTTTAAGATTAATTACACATCAAGACCAGCAAGAGCTATGTGTTATTAGCCAACTAGCAACATGGTTCTAGGGATGGATGGCAATGACATTATGTAAAGACATTCATGTTCTCCACTGGATTAATTGTAATAACATGTTTATACTAATAACAAGACAAACCCTATAGATTTAAGACCTTTATTCTTTGGCTAATGTTGACATTTAATACACTATACACTAAAGGGCTTAGGCTCAAAAAGCATGTTGAAACTTGAACTTGGTGATTTGTTTATCTTTACAATAAGAAATACATGCGTCACAGAACTGCGGGTATGGCTGGAGACACTGTTTCCCTTTTAAATCCTTAATTCCTTAATGTAAACATTCACTGCAATGACATGCTCTGATGAAATCTGATAATTTTAATATTTCCAGTAGTGTTACTGCTCTTGGTAATAGGGGGGTCTAGGAAAAGTCTGATTACTGTCCATCTGCAACTAAACTAAACTGGAGTAGGACAGTCATCCTGACCAGTATGCTATAAGTAACCTTAGCAATAAGCAATTATAGTATACTGTTGGAATGGCTCATCTGTTTTGCTTCAACAGATCTAACAAAACTGCCTTTTGGTCTATGTCTATGTCTTGTTACTGTGTGTTCAGTATTTTGAAAATCCCATTGCTGTGATCGTGCTACACTTGCTGTATTAAGGCCATTCATTGCCTCGCATTGTGACAAAATAACCACATTGTTCACACGAGGGAGACCCCATCCATTGTCTTGGTGCACAATGCCAGGGATCCTAAAAGCCGATGATGATTTCTTGGGTCTTACGTTCAAGGCTCTGTAGAGAATCTGTGGGTCCTGGATGCCAGTGATCTCCCTCAGCTGGTTGATCAGCATCTCGCTCTGCTGAGTGAAGGGAAAACCAGAGTCAAGCTTGAGAACCCTCATGCACTGCTCCAGCCAAAATGTACGCGGCACTCAAGAAGTTTGGGTTAGTGAGTCATCTGACTCAAATTTGGGCTGACCAAACGGACAAAACTGGGCCGTCCATTGAGTACAGTATGGGCTCAACAGGAGTAATGATAACATTTTGACCAATTTTCTTCCACTCTTTCCCCAAAACAACTAGATTTAGCTTATTTCACCCATGTTTAACCCTTGTGGTGACCAGCGTATATCCCACCGGTCCACCTTGCCACACGTAATGTTGTCGGGAACCAGCTGGGGCTCATGTATGTGGCACCTGCCTCTGACCCAGAAGGGCAGACACACATGGGGTATATATGGAGCTGAAGGACAAATGTCCAAATGCCAACCTATCATGCCTTTATGAGGTCCACATGTTGGCTTACTAAAACAAAGCCAAGTTCAGTATTAAAGGAATAGTTTGACATTTTTGAAATATATGAGTATTGGGCTGGTTACTGAGAGTTAGATGAGAGGATTAATATCTGTCTCATGTCTGTGTGAGCTTTAGATGTGCAGGTAGCTACCATTAAACAGAGCCAGGCCAGTTGTTTCCCCCCATTTCCAGTCTTTCTGCAAAGCTTAGCTAACTGGATGCTTGTGGTAGCTTTGTATTTACTGTACTGACAAATAAGTGTTTTGTATTTTTTTTAATAGCTGAACTATTCCTTTAATGCATCTTATTGACCATATGAATAAAGGCTCTTATCTATGAACTGCCACTTTGTGTTTGACAAATGTGTCCTTTGTCCACTGCAAGAAATGCATTGAGGCCGGGTGCAACCAATTGTGTGCCACCTCACCAAACATGTCACCAGTCCATTATCTGCATGTAGACTAGTAAACACAAACTCTCAAAGGACCGACACGTCTTGACCTCATGGACACAGGCAAGAAGTCATAAATAGAAATAACATAAGTCTGCTGAGTGAGAGGCGCTATATAAAGCCTGCCAGCCCAACAGCAGGTGGACATGTGGGGATATCTCTCTTACATACACACACACACACACACACACACACACACACACACACACACACACACAGGAAACCAAGTGCAGGCTGACCAGACTTATATGGAGTCCAGTGGCTATCTGAGACCCTCTTGGTTAGCCTCTATTTTGGGCTGCTGACATGGATAGCACAGGCTTCTGTTTATCATTCCACTCACCATGCCACCAGACTGAGCGACAAAGGCACTGGGTCTCTCTCTCTCTCTCTCCCTCACACACACAACTTTTAAGTCAATACCAAATAGAAAACAGGCAAACAAACAGTCTGAATATTCTGACGTTACACCACAGCATTGTTACTGTATGTGAATCCTTACTCTTAACACATAACATCATTAGAAGCTTGGCCCGATGCCTGCTGGGTTTTTAATAAGAAGGCCTGCTGATTAATCAATAGACCGTCTTGATGGCGACAAAATACTGATTAAAGGGTAAATGTTACACTCAGTATAACGTGGTTAACTTTTTACTAGAGATAATAATTCAAGTAAAAAAGAAATTAAATATTTTATAGTAACTGTATGCTATTTAATACACTTTTTTAATGGTACTAGTTGCCTAAATTCTGTTTCCTATAAGACTACCAACTGATAACATAAGACTTAATTTAATTCATCAAGCACCTGCTTAACTTATTAGCTGGATGTCACTTTTTTCTTTTTTTACCCAAATGCGGGATATCAGTTATTTAACAATCAAATATGTATTTAACTAAGAAACAAAACAAAACAAATCTAAGCTTTTAGGCTATAAATAATTCACTGCTATCTAATCAGCCAAATCAGTGAGAAAATAAAGATTTTGGAAGAAGTATGCTAACTCAACCCTGAAATGGTTGGTGTCTTTTCTAAAAATCATAATACTATAGGGTTTTTTTTTTAACCCCGTGTTTCCATAACACCACATTAAAGGTAACTTTAAAACTTTTTTTAGTACAGATTTGGGCTTCGCACAACAGAGGGGTTAGTGTTAATGTCACTTCCGATGCTAAACATGTCACTTGTTATGTTAATAACGGTTCCATCATCCTTTGCGCTCACCGAGTTCGTCGAGTTTTCTCCATTTTCAGTCTGTTCGCCTCTCATTGCAGATAAAATACGGAATTTCTGCCTGTTTTTTCCCAAATGCTTTCAGCCCTGACTCCGAGTCAAACCAGCTCCATCCGTCAATCGCAGAGAGCGACCAGCCAGCTGCGCGCGCTCACCTGTCAGGACACGCGCGTGCGCCAGAACCCCCGCGCGCTCTCTCACGGTTCGTAATGAAACACAACACTTCCTGTGTCTGTGGCCACATTTAAACAGTTTCAACCCTTACTCCGAGGAAGTTACAGTATTTACAGCCTCTACACTGGAAGCTGTGTGTCGCCTCGTGCTTGTTCATGGTGGGAATGTGTCTCGACCTGCTCTATATAAAAAATTAACTAAATTCGCCAAATTCTCTACTTATATTGCACTGACGGTCCTTGCTTCTAGTGGTATTATTTTAAATTGTCTATATATTTATGCTCTTGTATGCACCCATGCACCAAAACTAATTCCTTGTATGTGTAAACCTACTTGGCAATAAATCTGTTTCTGATTAAGTAACTATTGAAGAAATAAAGAAATCTGGGATAAACTCCAGAAAACAGATTTAAACATTTAAACACAAGTCTTTTTTTATGGCTGCAGCATTGCACCAGATGAACATTTTCTACATGGCTTGGGTATTATTTTATTAATATTATATAACTATTTCCCTCATATTTGGTATTGGAAATGTTGTGTGATTTCAAATAAAGGTGTTAGGGAAGTTTGGTGTGAATCAAGAGTGAATTTTATGTCTTTTGTTACTTGTATATCAGGCTACTTTCACATCATTTTGGGCGGATTCAACTTTCACACTGGTAACTAATATTATTTCAAATAGACGGTGAAAGTTGTATGTAAGTTATTGATATGAAATACTTCATAAGAAGGAGGGAGAAGGAACAAACTAGTTAATTGGAAATTAATTTTGCTTAACGACATGCTCTATTTGGTGTTTTCATCTGGGTTCAAACCACCTTTACAATAATAGACACCTAAGTGTTCATGCTTCTCTGTAATGAACAGTACACTGGCACTAAACAAACCTTCAGGGAGTTTCCTTATTATATGTATCACCTTACCCGGGCAGTGGAAAATCAATATCAGTACAACCAAAATGTCTGCCCTGCCCTATTCACTGTTCGTCCCCCACACAGAGTACCGCTACTCCTGAACTTGTTTGATGAAACTGTGGATATTTTGGAGTCAACAAAGCAGACGTTTTCACGCGACACCTGGATAACACCTGTGATCTGGAAGGTAGATTTTTAGCCTGATGTCTCTCATTTGGCTGATGCTGTTGTTCTCAGGTAAGATGCAATTTTTTTTGGCTAAAGAAATGACCAATCGCATTTCCTAAAAAGTATTTGACCTAAAATGACCTGCAGGGTTTTGCTCCAAAGATTTCTGCTTTGTGAAATGTTCCATCAAAATGGAGCTATGTTTTGTAAGTTTTATAGAGATTTCAAACAACTGTCATTGCTTACTTAACTTACATATGGTGAGTGACAACTCTCTTGAAATTCAGTTTCAGTAGTGCGATGGTCCTTTCTTCAAACCATACTGTCAAATTTCATGTCACACGTGCACATGTAATAATGAATTCATAGGTAAAGACAAAGTGGAGTCATTGTGCCCTCCTGGTCACTGGCTATCATGAAGCACCACAACCACTAATGTGAGCAAATACATTCATATTATTGTAAAAAGCTGCAGAAGTTTTAAGGTATAAAAAAAATAAAGAATCACAATAAAAGTAAAACATTTTTACAAATATGCACCATGTAAATATAAATATCAACTAAAACAATAAAAGTATTACCATTTTAAAAGAGAGTACATAGAGGATCACCAAACAATTGAATCATATTACCACAAACTAATTGCCCAATTCCTGCCTTTGCCCTCTTGGTAACCTAGTTTTGCCTTTTAGCTCATTTGGTTGAATGTGTGCCGGAGAAGCCAAAGAGATCAGCTCTGAACCAGCTGACCAGGACCCTCCTCAGGAAATACGACTGCGGAGTTCGACCTGTTCACAACTGGACAAGTCTCACCACTGTCTACATAGACCTCATACTACAGTCTGTGCTTGACGTGGTATGTACACTTTGAAAGCTCTCTGCTGTGAGTTTAAAAAAATGATTTCTTGGTCAGACATGAAATTATATCAGAAAACTGAATGACAAGACAAATTTTAAAGTGTAGTGTCTCCTCAGATTCCAATGCTGATTATGGCATTTTGTCACTTTTTATATTTTTATCTAATGGTTGTTAGTATGCTATGTTAGAAGTTGTCCTGAAGCACTATGAGCTCATCAAGGCAAGTTCCTAACACCTTTGTTTGTACAAAAGTCAATTCAAACTGCTTCACACAATCTTAACATATAAGATCATTACAGCATTCTCCTTTTTGCAGGATGGAAACACCCAGACCATAACTACAAGTATTTGGTACAGACAGGTAGGTAACCTCTAATTTATATAATATTTATATTGCACTCACTTGCACAGCTCTTCTTTTTATTACCGGAATTATTGTAAATTTTCCATCTAGTGGTTTTATTTAATTTCTTCTGTATATATCTGCTCTTGTATGCACCCACGAACCAAAACAAATTCCTTGTATGTTTAAACCTGCTTGGCAATAAACCTGATTCTGATTTCAATGTGTTTCCTTTTTGTTTCTCATTGTCAATGATTAATGAAAACAAGCATTTTACTATATTCACACATTGACTATAACATCATAGTTATAAAACTATAAAATCATTATAATTAATGATTCTACCTCCTCAGTGACTGAGTTCTACAGTGTGGTTGCCTCATATCATTTTCAACTTTTAAAAACTTTTGCAATAAAATGGGCATTCATTTCTTAACAATTTGCTTAACTTAACTTGTGAATTACATAGTGTTAGGTTGGCAGTTATGTTTATTTTTTGTGCCAATGTTTCTGAAAATATTTGCTTTTCCATTTGACCACAAACTTCCTTCTCTGTTTTTTTCAGATCTGGACAGATGAGTTTCTGGTTTGGGACCCAGAGGAGTTTGATGGTATCAATGAGATCTCACTGTCGTCCGATGCCATCTGGATACCTGATATAATCGTTAGTGAATTGTAAGAAGTGACTGAAACGATCCCTTCAAAGCATTTTACTTTACTGCAGGCTCATTCAGTATTACCAGGGTGTAAAGCAGAGTCCAAGATTTTGGAATGTGTTTTTCCTTTCAGGCAGCCATTGACCTCCACTTATTTCAGTAAACAATGAATATCGACTTGCAGAGACCTTTGCCAAGTCCTTATGCCCACAATGAGTTTAGCACTAATCCTTAGATTAAAGCAGCTATTAGTAAAAATGTCCTGCTTTGGCGGCCCCCAGTGAGGCACCGGGCCTTTCTCAATCAAATGTATGAAGAAGTTCCAACTTCAGTTGAACAATGCAAGAACAAGTGTTGTCAGCACCTGCTCAGCAAGTCTCAGATGAAGACACCTATCTGTACACATTACTGTAATATATTTCATTTAGCCTATAGTAAAATCACTCCTCATACTGTTTTAATTTAAAAAGAACTCTGACATATAATATCAATTGACTGCTCAATACAAAACATGTTACAACTGCAGCAAGGTGATAAATGAAACCTTATTAAATCTAAAGTAAATTTTAATTACACAGAGACATGATAAACATGTGACCATTCATAGCATTTGGACCACAAAATGGTCACTACAGTTATGCAAAGAGGTCATCTTGACATAGAGCGGAGCCTTACAGATCTCATATTCTGCCCCGTCCACGTTTCACCTTTCCTCCCCACTCCTTCATGTGTGTTGCCAGTGTGGACGAAGGGAAGTCTGCTCCGATCCCCTATGTGTACGTCAACGCCTCAGGCTCAGTGAAGAACTACCGGCCCATGCAGGTGGCGCTTGCCTGCAGCCTGGAGATGTACGCATTTCCATTTGACAAGCAGAATTGCAGCCTTACCTTCCGCAGCTGGCTTCACTCAGGTCTGTTTCCTGCCTGCGATGGGGTGGTGGTCTGTAAGCTCAATACATTCAGGTTAAAACACCTTTATAAAATATAACTTGGGTGCAACTCGTTAATATTAGAACCTCCCAAACCTTATGGGACCCTTCCCAAAACACTCTTAACTCAAGGTCAACTTAATGTTTTTTTCCCAGAGCTTTCAACATGCTTCATCAACAAATAGTTTGCTTCGTTTTACAATCAATAGGGACCACCAGGAGTATCCCAGTGAGACTCCCTCGTGCGTCTGGGTGTTGGAGCATCTAGTCAGCATTTTCAAGTCATAAGGAGTCAACATTTAAGAACTCTGCTGGTTCAACCTTAAGACCGGACTCCCCTGGTACAGGAAGACTGTGGTGGTGTATGATATCACATGTGCCAGCTGTGGGGAAGATTACATTAGGGAAACAACAAGGACACAACACAAGAGGCTGAACGAACACCAGCAGTCTGTTTACACCAGACCTGAACTGGTCACAGCATCGACCGGTAAGGGCTCAAAAGTCATTGACCAGGAGTCAGTGGACGGCTGGAGAAAAATCAAGGAGGCCATTCAGAGCCGACACTGGAGACTCTCTGAACAGAGACCGGGGTAACAATTAGGGCTGCAGTTAACAGCTATTTTCATTATCCATTAATCTGCCAATTACTTCCCCAATTAATTGCTTAAAAAAAAAGTCAAAAATGTCAATCACAATTTTCTAAAGCCCAAGGGGACTACTTCAATTTCAATGACTGAACACTAATGAACAGCCCAAAACCCAAATATATTCACTTTACTATCGAATAAGGCAATGAAAAGCAGCAAATCTTCACAATTTAGAGGCTGTAGAGGTAATGTTTGTATTTTTGCTTAAAACAGGACTTAAATGTATTATTGATTTTCATAATAGTCGACGATTACTTTCGATTATCAAATGAGTTGACGATTCACTGTCCACCTTTTACCATGTGGACAACTGAACCACCTCCATATAACAGACTGTAAGATGCAGTTGAAAGCTCAGAAAAGCTAGTAAGTGAACCTTGAGTTGAGATTATTTGGTCACACTATTTTACCACTGATAGATACACCAGCAGAAAGAGTGTAATAGGCAATATACAATTTTCAGTTTGTATGTTATTATACTGTGCAAGGAAGCCTGAAGTAGCTGGATGAATTCCATGAAAACACACTGACAATGTTCTTACTGTGAGGCAAAAGTAATGAACATGATTGAAAGAAAAATGAGACATTTACTGCTTTTCTTTATTGTTTTCCCACCTCCTTTTATCCTTTATTATCTCCCCCTGTGCAGTGAAGGAAATAGACCTGGCTCTGTGGAGGAGCGCAGAGGCCATTGCTAATGATAAGAGGGAGTTCATGAATGACGGAGAATGGGAACTGTTGTCCATTCCTTCCAGCTACTGGCAAATCCACCAAGACAACACTGACTACGCCCACATCCAGTTCAATGTATGTGCCAACGTTTGTCAACTGTGTACATTTATCACAGAAGAAATGATTTAAATCAGCAAGTTAAAGTAGATTGTAACAGTTATTTTGATATAGTCCTAATATTACTGGTTTCTAATAGTGTAGTGTTGTGGATGTGTAGCAGCTCTGTAACAAGTTAGCGAGTAACTGCACTGTGATGGCTTTGATTGCTTATCGATGGTGAGCTTTTAACTGAAGCCCTCTGTGGGTTAGTGTCCCCCACCCCCCAAAGCTGTGCGGTGGAATTGCAAAGTGTAAAGCAATTGGCCGCGACCTTCATGGATCAGGCTAGTGAGCTAATGCCAAATGATGAGACTGAGGCCGTTTCTGGCAAGTAAAGAGACAGATAGTGAGGGAGGCTGATAGACAGGGGAGAGCGAGCAACCATAATGAGACTGTCTCAGTGGCCGCCTGATCAATGGACTTCTTGTTAGTGGGAGGAAAAGTGCCCCATAGCCCCTTGCAGGTGGAGAGAAGGGAGGACTGCTATTTATTCAGCTCAAAGAACGAAGGCTTTTTGGTAGTGGAGCATTTCATGGCGCAGTTTGGTTTGCTAAAGGTAGCAAAGTCGTATGAAAAGGGTTTCTGGTGATCATTTCCAGTTCTGAGAAAATGTCAATGTTTAACAAAACCTGAGAAAGATCAGTGTGAGGCAGAGCTTCATCCCCCAAACCCCCACTTCATTATGCATCTTTCATTCAAGGTGTTGATCCGCCGGCGCCCCCTGCTGTATGTGGTGGGTCTCCTCATCCCCAGCATCTTCCTCATGCTGGTAGATGTGATCAGCTTCTACCTGCCTCTGAACAGCGGCACACGCATTGTCTTTAAGACCAGCATACTGCTGGGCTACACAGTCTTCAGAGTCAACCTGACAGATGAACTCCCTTCCAATGCACTCAGGACTCCACTCATAGGTGGGACATTTTATGATTTGGCACCTTGATTTTGTCTTTTGGTATAAATGTACAAAATTAAACTGCTATGAGCAACCCATGTTATCAATAATCCCTTACTGTGATTATTGGTTATAATCAAGCTATTGTATAAGTAGCCATTGTTCTTCTTCTCTCCCATCTCCTTACAGGTGTGTTCTTCGTGGTGTGCATGGCCCTGCTGATGCTCAGCCTGATCAAGTCTATACTGGTGGTGAAGCTGCTCCACCACAGTGAGAAGGAGGTCAGGCAAATGTCGGTGTCTGCCTGCCTTCTGGACAAGTATGGCTCATCTGCTCACGGCTTCACTGAGAGCGCATTGACCTCCATCAAAACCCTTGACTACATCAACCCGTCCGGGGGTAAGCTACAAGCTACAACCTCAAAGACTGAGATTCTCCATTCTCTTTTGACTGTGCGGAAAGGTTTGAACGAACAATATTCTGGTGTTGTTGTTGGATACACGTTGTTGACGTATACATTAAAAACAGGAATGCCTTGACTTCTTTCTCGATCTATTCATGATTAAAGAGGGGGAGCTCAGATGAAACAATCTCTAAGAAAGTGTTTGGAATCTGAGCCAGGAATATTAATAAACTGTCTCATCCATAATGACTGCTTTCGATTGTTCACATTTGATAGAAAATGCATGAATCTATATTCATTTTAAACCAGATTCCTTGGTCTTCTCATAGATTATGAGCTTGAGCCCTCACTGGAGGAGGATCTACTGTCCCTGAATGAGATCCAGGACGCTCCTTCTGGGCTGGAGTGGCTTCTGCAGGAGTTGGTGTCCCTCCGCCTGGCCTTTTCCCAGGACGACAAAGAGTCTATGGCTCAGGCTGAATGGCTGGCCCTCTGTTCTAAGCTCGACTGCTTCCTGTTCCGCTTTTACCTGTTGGTTCTGGTCTTGTATGCAGGTACTCTGCTGTTGCTCTGGGCCAGTTGGAGCTCTGCCTGATACACAATCAGAGACAAAATGATTTTTTAATGCTGTAACTGAAAGCACTTCTTGTTTACGACAGTGATTTGGGATGCAGTACTTTAGTCTGTGTTGGAAAAGCCTGAAAATGTTAAATGTTTAAAATATGTGTTTAATATATAGGTGAGCATATCTAATTTCAGTTCCACAAAAGTTTTTAAAAATGAAACATAAGAGGACACACTTCATACTGAATGTCCAGGTTGTTAACAAACAGCTGCCACATTATATTGGCTTATTGATGCATCATATCTTTGCTAGCAGGTGACCAGTATCATACCAGGCTTTATAAACTCTCTATTAAGTCTCTATTACTCTGCTGATAGTAACTGATGCTTGTGCAACTCCCTCCACATGTCACTGAAGCTTTAGTATTATCTCGCTAAGCTCATGTTCATGTTAGCTTTCTGTATCTGATGCTGTAGCTCTCACAGCAGAATCCTCATTGGTGCTCAGGATTCATTGAGAGCTCCCTCGAACAGCAGAGCCTTTTCTGCCAAACAATTTGCAATAAATGATCAATTCTTTGACATTAAGTGTCTCTGACTGAAATCATTTCATTTGGAAGTAAAACAAAGTGAATGCCCCTGGAAATAAATAAATATATCTCTATAAATATATCCTTCATTGCACAGATTTTTTTTTTTACACAACTATGGGAAGTATGGTAGGTCAAAGTTGAAGCAAGACATTTTTCTGTAAACTGTGAATGTTATATGCTCTCTCTCTCTCTCGCTCTCTCTCTCTCTCTCTCTCTCTCTATATATATAAAATGCTATAATAATTTTACTGTCGGACTGTGTTGTCTCTTCCAGTCTGTTAGCGTATCTGGTCGTGCTTCTTGGCCCGTCTTCTTTTTAACAATATCCTCATGTTCCAAAAACTCAGCTATTACGTTTCTGAGTAAATTATAATTATAACTGATGCAAATGACTACAAGAATAACAAGAACTAGAAACTAGAACGATCCTTTAAACATTCTGTCCATCACCTCCAGATTTTCATTGCCACTCAACAGCAACATCATAGTTTGAAAAAGACATAACTGCATTGGATCTGTTGTTTTTCCCGACAGTGAAGATTTTTACTCAAAGATACTGTATAATAAAGCAGCTCTCTGGAGAAAATCCTCAGTGCCAGTGTGATGTTATGATATTGCATTCAGACTTTAATCTCCATCCTGCTGCCACAAAATAGATCAATAAAACCCCATTCAGAGCTCAGCTGCAGTGTCTCTATTCCCCGTTGGTTTCCTAATAGTCATGATAAGAATATCAAAACTGCGTCATAGAAAACTTGCCGGTGGAAAGATCCATATTAATGCAATTTTCACAGTATTGTACCTTTTACCAGTGGATCTGGTTACATGAAGTTATGCAACAGCACTGAAGATGTGTCAGTGCTTTGTTTTCTGCATGAGGTAACTAATGGCTGTGTGAGCACCTCAAGCTTTCAGCTTTCACTTCTTTTGTGAATATGCAAGTCGTCAAGATGACGGTATCTGTTCTTTTGAAAAAAAAAGCCCCTAAGCTGCTCTGTGAAAATAATACATGACAGAAGTGAAAAGTGTTTGAATTTGTTTTAGTTTTATAGCCATTTGGGACAGAATTACACAGTGAAAAGAAACGACCAACAGCTCTTCTGTGATGTTTCTGTACATTAGCAATGATTCAGCCGGCATGAACGGTTCCAAAGAAAGCATGGAAAGGTGAAAGACAAGCCCAACACTCAACTTGACAACAGTAACTTTATTTTCAAAGGTCCCTCTAGATTAGAAAAACCACAATTCACTTATACTGGTATCCTCTGATTGGTGCTTTTGACACTTTTGTGCGAACTGTCACTTCTATTTCATTTGATATGAACTAGGTAGCCATTTACATTCAATTTCTTGGTAACTACGGCATGGTTATACTTGTGAGGAGACTAAGTATTACACAGTACCACAAAGAGAAATAGACAACTGTGGCCATCCATATTAAGTGCTGGAACTTAGCTGTCAGTAAGTGAGCTGACACGCTTGACTAACAGACTGTTAATTGTTCTAAATCACCATAGCAAACTTGCCTGATGTTGGCGTATCACTTAATTAAATAATTGCTCAGACATGACATACGATCCGGTCACTAGCTTGGATTTCTGCAGTCTTTCAGCTCCATTTATCCGAGTGAGCTGCTCCTTTATCGAACGAGGAGGAGTGGCGTCAGAACAGCCGGATACACCCTCACGAGCTGAATGACGCTAACAAGGTTTTGATAGCAGATGGAGGTAAAGTGATGGATATAGTGGAGGGATATGGAGGATATGGGTGTCAGGCATCCCAAGGCCCTTCATCGTAGCAGCAGGCAGACTTTCACAGCAGGAGGAGAAAACACAGGTGAACTGGCACCATGAGAGTCTCATCATTCTGGACAGCACTCATTTTCCTACTTATTCAAGAAGCATCAAGAGCCTGCACAGGTACAGCAGCTTCTTTTACACTCACATTACATGCTGTCAAATATTTGGCTGCTAACCTACCGAAGTCTAAAGATATAATAAAGTCCCCTCGCTCTTATTTGCAAGCAAAGATTTGAGTCTCAGACAGATTTAATTTCTGGAAGGTGACAGAAGAGATCGTATTATTTGGTCTGTGTAACAGTCACGGGGACTGACTGCGATATTGCTGCATATTCTGGAAAACGTTCAATTTATGGTTTATTAGAGAATCATTTGTCATTTTGAGAAAATGATCTAGGTAACAGACATGGGATAATATTACAACTAAGGTGTTGTGAAAGGGCATTTTTTAGAGGACTTAAAGTGTAAAGTGTAAAACAAGTGACTTAAAAACCTACTTTATTCCACAGTATTACTACAACCCATCTCCAAGGTTGTCCAAGTCAGATCATTCAGAATGGCATCAAAGCTTAACGGCCTAAAAATGTAGAATAACACTACAGTAATTTCACATTGTGATACTTTATGAGGAAAGAAATCTTATTTGGTCAGGGTGGTGAATTATTAGACGAAGGTTACTAAGCCATTAGGAATTAGACCTTATTGCTAAAAATAGTCTTTAGCTTCAAAATGTTGTAAAAAATTGTTTTGTTATATATTATTTTGCAGCACAGAGCATTTAATAAAGTAACACTGCTTGTATCAACTTTTACAAAATATATTTAATTTCAAAATGAATTGATTTTATGATTGTTTTAATGTCTTTCACTTTCTTTCAATAGAACTTATCACCAATGTATTTGTTTCTTGTGCTAATTTCAACTGACAATTTAATTTGTAATTGCTTTAAACACTATTTACATATAAGTATATTTTAATCTGCCAGATCTTATCAAAACATAGTAGTGATTTACACTACCGTTCAAAAGTTTGGGGTCACCCAAACAATTTTGTGTTTTCCATGAAAAGTCACACTTATTCACCACCATACGTTGTGAAATGAATAGAAAATAGAGTCAAGACAT
>JAVQJL010025465.1:0-24888 GCA_036024295.1 Nannoperca obscura | reverse complement strand
GTGTGTGTGTGTGTGTGTGTGTGTGTGTGTGTGTGTGTGTGTGTGTGTGTGTGTGTGTGTGTGTCTCCATACATGTCCTCATGTCAATGTTCCTATGTTTTTGTATGTGAGTGGAGGCAGGCACACAGAAGCTCTTTGGCCCCAGGGCCTAATATCCCAAAGATTTTCAACCCTTTCTTGACACAAATAATAAGATTGGAGAAAATGACGGAAATTCCAGACTACTCCTCCTCTTAGATTAAGGAAATTGCAGCTTTATATGAACAATATAGCTGACCTGCACCAGCCCTGTACATACATAAACATTTCCCTATGGCTCTCTCGTAAATGGTCTCCGGCTTGGTTAAAATTCAACAAGTAAATTGAATGAGTTTTATCTGTGCAAGCCTCGGCCTACTCTCCCTGATGCGGCTGCCAGGCCTGGCAATAAATGATAAAAATCTCCAGAGTTTTATTAAATCGTGTTGCATTCACGCTGAACTCAGGAAAATGGTGAGGTGGCTTCTGCAATTACAATCCGGACCAGACAACATTGTTTTCTCCAGTCAGTGGAAATTTCATTACCTTACAGCAACCGCCTTAGAATTGGGTAATAGCCTCTTTTTGTCACAGACACAAAACGTCTGTGGGAGGTGTGACACCCCATAAGTGTTATCCATTTGCAACAATATGCATCTAGCCGGTAACAGTCTGGATGCTGGTCAGCATAATGTGCACCGTTATTCAGTGATATGGTGGAAGTAAATGGAAAAAATAGTGGGCAATAGCTAATTTCTGGATTGGCTGTAGTGTAATCAAACACACTGAACCTTAATACATCCATGCAGCAAAACCTATCTCTCCTCAGGTTGTTATAGACAGATGACGTAGCTCACACATGTCCCCATCTCTCGCATGTCAATAAATAGAGCGAGGGGAAGCACGTTTTCCTGCGGAATGACTGAACTGTGAAGGAACCCCAATTAAACTGTCTGGAAAAGTTTCACACGTTTAGGTCATACAAGATTGCCATTTGTAAGTGTCAATCAATTCCTCTGCGTTTTACCTGCTGTTCCTTCAACTAGGTAATCAAACAGCAGATATGTAAAGAAGTGGCCATTGTCAACAGGGAATAAATTACCAAAGCATGAAGAGAAAACACCTTATCTGTCTGATGTATTTCCTGCTTCTGCAGAAAGCTACAAAGCCTAAGGGAGAGCAGTCAACCAAAATGCAAGGAGATGGAGATTAGGATGATGTGCAGTTCCTTGTTCCATTAAAGTTTGATCTTCCTCAATAGCCGAGGAGAATCAGATATCTCCCATTCAAGATTAAAGTACACCAGCATAGAGGGAAAGATTAATCAGAGGCCTGCATGAGATAAAAACAGCCTTGCTTCTGGCATGGAAAACAGTGGCAATAAAGAGTTCAGCTGATAATGTGAAACATGGCGAGGCACAATAGCAAATCAAACAGCATGTACGGGCCTCCGAAACAAATCAAAGCGCCGACTAGACTGCGATACAGTGGCTGAAGAAGTACAGCGGCGGCTGATCTGATAGTAACCAAGGCCTTCATTTTATTACTGGTTAAGGTTGAAGAGGGCACACTGAAGATTTTCCCATGTTGCTCACTGTCGCCAGGCTCTCATTCCCTCTCCTCCTCCTCCTCTCCCTGAGATCAATGGCGCTGGGGTGATTTCACAGCAGCCTGCACTGTCACCCAGAACAAATCAATGTGACCATGAGGAAGGCAAGAGCGGCATTGTTTTTAAGGAGAGCAAATTCGCTGTTGGAGAGCTTGTCAGATTTGCTTTATTCTCTTTCTTCCCCCCAGAACACTTTGGAAGGAGCATGCCTCCTCTCACTTTTCTGGCTGGGTTATGGAGCCAACTATAAACTCCACAGCACTAAGTCTCTCTATACTATCATACTCATTAACCACATATAAACTGTACAGTTCCTGTTGACTGTAGTTCACATGCCCAAGAGCATTTTCAAGCAAAAAAATTGACTAACCGCCCTAACCTCTCCAAATTAAAGGCTATACATTAACCTCGGGGGCCTTGTGAGACGTGATTTCCATTCACTCTGACAGGGGGTGAGAGGGGAAGGGAGGGAGAAGGTCGGAAAATCATCGCTGTCCGTCATGCGCTAAGTGGCTGCAGATAACCCCCGATGAAGAGCTGCCAACGTCTACCATCACAGCAGATCAGATCACATGAGCAGAGCAGTGGTCAGGTGCCCCTTTTCACTACAGACCAAAACTACAGGAAATCACCGGTGGAGTAACGGCCGTGAGAACCACACAGCGTTTTTTGCTAACTTGCACCACTATACCACATGTATGTGCCTGTGCAGTCTTTATTTTAGTGTAGCTACTCAGCACAACACAAACATGCTTGAATTGAAGTGCTTAAGCTCATTTTTATGAAAACGCGATGCCTGCACTGTATTTAAAGCTGTAGATAATTACTGACACAGCTCAGGCTTTTGTCTGTAGATTGTTGTATTACTTTGCGTGATTTGATTTCAATTACAGGGTATAAAAGTGGAATCTCATGTGGGCATCACACGATTGAACAGGTATTCATAAAATTAGATGTAAAGTGCCATGTTGTATATTACTCATTGGGACAAGGTCAATAACATTGGGACAGCTAGTTTACAGGAGGAATCATTTATAGCTCATTTGAAAAGTGAGGAGCGGTCCTTTGCCAGTTGTGACCCTGAACGTTTAAAAGAGTCCGTGTTTGATTATTTGAACCTGACACTGTGGAAACAGACCGGAAAGAAAATGAGAACCGCTCGTCTTACTTTAGTCAGTACAGTTAATAAGACTGAGGGTCAATCATCCAGCAGTAAAATAGATATAGTGTGCAGTTTGTTGTATTGTGGCAGCCAACGATAACATGGCAACAATGTCAAGCATAAGGACCTTGCAGTGCTGCCTGCAAACACCGACAGCAAATACACAAACACAACCATCCCTGCTAATCCTGCCTGTACATTTAATGTCAAGTCCCATCAACACCATCGTCTGTGCTGCAAACTGAACGTCGCTTTCACATCATTTCACATTCATTCACACTGACTGGCTGAAGAAGGGTTTGTTCCTCCACAATCATTTGTGTGTAGCGCTTTTGTTTTATGTCGATTTTTTTTGTGCTGTCTTCACATCCTGAGCACTGATGTGCAAGACAAATCTCACTGCCAGGACAATGGAGTTTATATTAAATCATGTAATATTGTGAAGTACAAGACAGGGCACATCTCTCTTGTTTGCCTGAACATGAAAAGTGTTAAAACAAGGACTAATATAGACTTTACCTGAAATGAAACACTTTGATCAGGTATTTAATGAGCTGCTGTTGACATGGCTTGGAGAGAAAACGTTCATGTTCCTTAAAGTGTCCAATGATATTTCCAAGTTAGAAGCTTCGTGATTTTCTAGGATATCAGCTAATCTAAGAACGGCTGTCTTTTCTTTTCTTTGACAGGAGAAGAAAAATGTTTTTCATCATTATTTATATCTTCACTATATTTGTTCTATAAAGGGATTTTGTGTACAATAAATCTGTTTTAAAAATGCTTTCATTTCTGTGAATAAAAAGAAGCACATTTATTAATGGAGTCCACACAAGAATGGACATGCTTAGCTTAGACACTTCAGGGGTGGGTAAATCTTTAGTAACACACACGCACACACTCCCTCTCTCACACACACACACACATCTGTATCTACTATTTTAGTCATCTTAAGTGCCAAAATGAGTTTTGCTGCCTCTGGGTAGGTGTTGAGACAATCAAAGCATGCAGGGATTAAAAAAGATTAATACACACTGCAGGAAATTAAACTTCAGCGAATTTAACGATATTCATGAGTGAAGCTCACTTATTCACTTCAAGCAGGCACTTTAATAAGCAAAGAATACAGTAAGGAACCCAAAAGCTATCAATCAACCTAACTGATATGCAATTTGAGTTTCAAATTGATAAAAATGCCAGGCGTATTACTCTTACTTTACTTACTTACTTTCATTAATATGATGCCAAAATATGTTCTCCACCTTCCAGCTGTTGCAAGCATAAATGTGTATAGCAGATTTGACTTTGTTAATTTAGGTTTTCATAATTTCATCAGAAAGTAAAGCAGAATAGAATAAATTGCTGGTGTAATCAGCATTTTGTGCAACACAAGAATATTTGTGGACTTTTGCCTTTTGTTAAAGAGTTGATAGCAGAGAGCAACAGGAAACATGGTGAAAGCCAGAGGAAGATGAAATGTGAGTAAAGTCTTGCAGCAGGACACTTGAAGGTCCAATGTTACAGGAAATAAAAGATCTAACAGCAAGCCAGAAAATAAACAGGCAAAACAAGAGCTACAAACTCCAAAAGATAATTCAGTGACCTAGATATTAAAACTGTTCTGCCATTTCGTTCTCCCCTGCCTTGTCCAACCATCAAGTTGAGTTAAGGCAAGCATTATGCTGGGAAGACTATTTGTTTAGGTGAGGAGCAGCCGCAGAGCTAATATGAGCACAATTTGCTCAGCAGGTCACAGGCGCAGAGTGGAGGAAGTAAATGAGGCAGTCCTGCCCCCTCGGGTGCAGCCCCTGCCTCATACATCACTGGATGTTTTATTCAATACAACCAGGAAGGCTCTATGGCAGGTGCCCTGACTGTGGGGGCGCCTGCCCTGCTGTAGGGGCCCATATTACATTCAGCAAGCTGCCTGTCTGCAGGGCTGTTGGGGAGAGAATGACTGCAGCCAGTGAGGAAGATAAATTTTGAGGATGCTTGTAGTCTAATGATAAAACATACTGTGTGCAGCTTTTTCAATGCACAGTCAGCATTATGTGCAGGCTCATTTATGTGCAGTGTGAGCGATGAAGCTAAATATTGCAAAGCAACCTCAGCAACCCATAGGGCTCAAAGTTCACTTGAGTGGAAGCAGCCTAAACTTTTATCAGCCAACATTCACATTCAAATAAGACGTGGCCTTCAGTTAACCATTCAAGTTAATGGGACTTTTCGATTTGCATTCAACGCCTGGGCTGCACAAGACACATTTGTTGAAGAATTCACAGGACAATGACGAATTGCCTCCAGACCTCAATGCAGCACAGAGCGTCATCCATGTCGCCGAGCACGAAGTGAAAAGTTGTACGCTGTTACGCACACATCTCCGTGGATTTTATGAGTTCCTGGGTAAAAGCCTGTCACAATATGCAGACACACTATAAAAAGAGATTGTATACCATTAACACTCGGGAGGTGAAAAGGCACTAATTGCAGCAGACACTGATCAGCAGTCACCCTCCCCGCACGCAGTGACGCACGGGGGCGTACAGATGGAAAATTCGCACCTTTTGCTCCGAGCCGCAACTCCTCCAGTGCCACATATTCCTGCCTGTGGAGCCTGCGGTGCAATACCCCCGACAATACACTTAATTGCTACCCATACTTGAAAAGACCAATATTACACATCAAAGCAGTTCCTAAAGCCATTCGGGAGCGGCTCTCTAACAAGTCGATTTTTACAACACTTCCTTTATTGTGGGTCACGCATGGAAACAAAGGGTTTAAATCCGAGACACCGTTATGTGAGCAGCATCCTGGGAAAAGGGAGCATTTACAAACATTCGTTATTTTCTGCTGTTCTTCTATTTACCATCCCAAAAGGATTCAGCGAGGCTCTGACAGTAACTACGCTAATGGTTACAAAGAATGACCCAAACCATTTTGAATCTGCCAGACGTGAAGGGAAAAAAGGCTTTAGCCTATATATTTACCATAAATTGCTCCGTAGTGCAGACTAGAACTCCATGCAGATTGTTGCATTCACTGAGCAATCTGCCTCATACTTCTGTGGTCCAAATTAAAAAGGATTCATTCTGTTCTCCAAAATCCAGCAGCTGCTTTGTCGATGTCAAATGTTGATTAAGTTTATCCTCCTCTTCTGATGGTATGCAAATATACCGGTAACCCTGCGAATTAGATTCCACACTCTAGCCTCTAGCATGCAAAGTTAATAAGCTTTGCCTTTTTTCTCGACTCGGCTGCCAATTTTTGTCGAGGGCAGAAGCGCAGGTCGGCAATTTCAGGAGCGTCCTCGGAAGGATAGCGCACCAAGTGCGCTTCGGGTTTTCAACGTTTTGCCTCCGGAACAAAGTAAAAAGGTCCTGGTTGCTCTTCTCCTCGCTTGTAAATATCTCCAAATAACAAAACTGATAATCGAAAGACTGGATGGTTGAACTGCTACGCAGTATTCCAAAATCCGCCGCTGTTACGCATGGGTTTAAAGTGGTCCGCCTGCTCGCTATAGACGACCTTAGGTGGAATGTATCGTGCAAATGTTAGTAATAGGCTATTATCTAGGCAATAGTGTGTGAAGGAACCCTGAAAGAAATCAAGGCTGGGCCAAAGCAGCTGCCTGAAATATCCTAAACTGATGCGATGTAAAATCCCGGTGATCAGGCTCTGCTCCGTCCGTCACTTTCTCCGTGGTGTCGGCAGCCTCTTTGAGATGTCTCGCCTCCCGATTCTCACTCAGATTTCCAGCTGAGGCTGTGGAGCAACCTCGATAGCAGTGCTCCGAGATGCTCTCTTTGGTGTATTAACCAAATACTAAATGGTTACGTCTGAATAAAGAGCTAGCTGCTTCAGGCAGCTCCGGGATGCGGTCCTGCCCTTGTGCCGAGCTGCCGAGACTGACAATAACCCGGAACGCTGCAGACTGTCAGGCTGCACAGACCGCCCACCGACCAATCGCTGTACTGAGGGAATAGAAACATTCCCACGGGTTGGCCAATCATGGGTAATTCAGGACTGTTACCATAGAGATGCCCGGCGTCCAAGCGTCTGAAACCACGTTGTTTATTCGCGGAAAAAGAAAAAAAAAATACCCGTCTGATATAAATTGCCGTGGCAGAATGCAGATTGAGATCTTTAATCACTCTTTTATCCTTATCAGAAGCCCAGTTAAAGGCTAAAGGCACTATCCAGTAATGGAAAGACCTGGGCTGGAACCTGCAGGCATCTGCTCTGCAGACGTGCCCTTGAGCAAGACAGCGAATCACTTCAAGCTGCAGGAATGCTGCTCTGTGGCTGCTCTACAGGGAGAAATCATGTGTTATTATGCAACCAGAATACAATCAAATGCGATTAGCATGCAACATAAATCTACTGTTTATGTATTGGTGACTGAAAAATGTTATTTGTTTTGAAACTACAATAATCAGTTTCTAATATCAAATGTTTGAATGTTTGGCTGCTGTGTGATCATCCAGGCTCACCCACAGAGACACTGAGTTTACTGTCCTTTATAAGCTAAGACTTACTAAGCGATCTATACTATTTGTATATGTACCGCATGCACTTACAATTCCTGCACATTGATTATTTCTTGCAACAACTCCACCGACGGCCTCAAAATGTTAAATTACCTAAATATATTTCAGCAAGATAATCTTTTAAAAAGTACGACATATATGTGACTGTCTACTTAACATTGCAGAATTCCTTCACTGACACCTCCAGCTTATATGAGTCACAGGAAACCTTGCAAAACACCTATTTTTGCAAAATGTCATACAACATCAGGGAAGTGGAAAGGTTTACTTTGGCAGAGGCCCTTAGTCGTCTTCTTCTTCTTCTTCTTCTTCTTCTTGCCAACTGTGTCCAGTGCACACAGACCTCTGGACACACAAAGGCAGTACAAGCAATCACACATCATGGACTCTCATAATAAGCTGACGCTGGGAAGTGGGTGATGCAGCACTCAGCTTATGCCAGTGCTGATAAGAGCCTGAAAGTATTACCTCGGTCTGGCAGCCCGCTCCAAGAAATCCATCCTGAGCCAGGTCATCAATTCTGCCCTATCTGATTGCTCACCAATCCCTGGCAGCTCCATGTCGCTGTCCTGGCTTCTGCCTTTGAAATTCTCTCTATGACTTGCACTTTCATGCTAGTTCTTTCACAGTAAAAAAGGTACATACTGTATGTACATATGGGGTCTTTTATGAGTGGCCATACAGCTACATGACAAAAAATAAAAGAGTGAAAAGTGCGCCTGAGCAATAGAGCGCCTGACTTTGTCAATCCCTTAAATGTATTCGCTGCAATCACATCTCCCTCTCATTGCTGCAGCGGACCTATGTAGCATACATTAAAGCCTGTGGAGTTCAATCATATCACCTACGCTGAGTGGCTGCATAGTCAATCAAACAGATGAACAATTAATTGAAAAATATTCAACCAGAGCTGTGTTGTGAGGCAGGCAGGCAGGCAAATAAGCCATTTGATTAGCTGATAAGCAGATGACTCAACAAATATTCAAGGCATGTTTACTGTGGTTTGATTAGAGTGCGCCCAATACGCAGAAGATTGGACACAAATACGTTGTGAAAACACTCAGCTGTTCCAATCCCCAAGGCAGCACGAGGGCACATAAAAACAATGAATTATTTATGGGGGAGACTAGCGAAATATCACAGTGGATAATTTTCTGTGGGCTATATTAAATGCAGTTTTCAAAATAATATGTCTCAGTGTGTGCTTTTTTCAGAAATCATTCCCAATGACCGGATCTAGAGCCTGGAGATTGGATATGAAATCCCATTTGATATTTCCCTGCCAAGAGACCTATGAGCGTTTCACTACAACACCAAAGCAAGGGTTATTCACATGCTAATTGGGCCTCCTTCTTTTCTTAGAAAATATGATCAAAGGATATTTGCTTTGTCTCTGTTTTAGGTATTATCTCTGGTACAAATTGAAAGACCTCACTATCAAGAGAAGCCTTTAGCATATTCCATCTGAAAGAGGGTTAACAGTACCAATAAATCTAGGTTCGCCTTCAGTAAAAACCACTGCAGCATCTGTCCGAATGGGGCATCTCATAAATAAAGCTCTTGTATACGCGCCATCCAGAGCTAACATTGTGTCTGTCTCTGAGCTGAAAGCCTCACGCTGTTACAATTTGTTCCTGAAAGTGAACTCAGTTTAATTGAGCAAAGTTCAAGTCTCCACAAACAGCAAAGTAACAGAAAAAAAAATCGATGGCAGCAGAGGCATGGAAAAAAGAGATAGCATTGATTTATCTGCCATTGATTCGCCAGGATCGCTGCATTGTGCCCTACGGGTGAAATGCATGCTGTCTGCCAACCGATGGGGATGAATCTGAAAAGGTGTCAAGTGGTTAGAGGACACAGAGGTGGAGGATGAGATCAGGGGCAGCCAGAGATGACAGGGGAGGGAGAGTAGACTGGAGAGGGAGCAAGGGCACGAAGTATCAAACAGAAGAAGGCGGTAGACGAAAAGGCTTGATAAGAGGGGATAATGTTGGGAGGATGACACCACCACCACGCCGGGTTGAATCTCTATAGTGTTGCGTTAAATGTCTTTGACAGAAGTGAGAAGAGATCAACATGAAAGCAGAGAGCTGAAGGAGCAAAAGGCCTGAAGCTAAAACCAGCATATATACCAAGACACCAGCTCAAACCAAGACTTCTCTGTCCTGTTGACAGTATCAACATCTTAAATGAATATAACATAGCTGACCCCTATTTCAACAGTTATCAGCACAACAGCAGACCAACTTCAGATCAGTCAAAGGCTGTTGGCTACAATAATACTGTATGAGTAAGCATATATCAAATCCCGCTGTTGCAAGTGCTTGACAAGACAAGCATCTTTTGCAATATCTTAAGTCTCAGCAATTGGCAAATCGATGTCTCCCCAGAGACTTTACACTGACAGCCAAATGTTGTTGAGAAGAGGGGAAGCCAGGACAGAGATCAGAGGCCACAGCAGCCACACACAGACCCAGACAAAGAAGTGTTACTCCTGAACTTTGGTATTTTTACAACATCTCTCGGTCTCCTCTGTGTCTGTTGACAATTTCACATCCACACTGAAAGTAAAGGGAGAACTATGTGTTTGCTATTGCAGCCCCTTTGTTTGTGAAGCAACCTTCAGAAAACTGTCTGGTTGGTATTTCAGAAAACCAATAAGACACACGCTTTCCTAAGAACTTACTATTGCAAATATTTGAATCGCTTTTTCTAAGTTTGTCTGTCTTTTTGTTTTTCTCTTCTTCAGTGTTTTATGTTAAAGGTGTAGTACGAATGTAGTCACTTGCCACTTGTTTACATTTAAAAAGGACATGGTGTTCCTGAACAGTTTTGTTGAGAGTGATTCTCTGTGAAGTGCTTTGTAACCTTGTTTTTTATTCAAGGTGCAGTTTAAGTGAAGCTGACTTGACTTGACACAAGCATTGTCACATGTTTATGTTTTAGAAGGCTGTTTTCTTGAACAGTGTTTTGGTTCAACCCTCAAAAGCATCTGGTTTCCTGTGTGTGACCAGTCAGAGATGTCTTCATGAGACACCACCCGGAGCCTCAACGTACACACAGGAAACTGCTTGCATTCAGGCTGAGATGAGGATATGTTGTGCCCTCTGTGTTTGGGATGAGTCTGCTTTCGGGGGATGGCTGTTATTGCTCTGCACTGGGCACATATTTCATTTAATAAACAGCCAAATCAAATTACTGCAATAGCAGAAGGGTGTGAAAAGCAGAAACTGAACGGGAAACAAGAAACACCAACATTCATTTCCACATTTCTAATATAAGACTTAGTTCAGACAAAACATTCAGATGATCAGAGAAGAAATGTTGTTGATTTCCATGTTCAGGTCTTTAAACGTCTCCATGAAACAGAAGCATAAAAGTGCTTGAGTGGAGGGAGGGCAGGCACAGTGTGACCTCTGTCACACCTGGGCCTGTTAAATCACAAGGGAGGAGACACCCAAACTATTCAAAACAACAACATCTAATGTAGGACGTTATGTTCCAGTAATTGGAAAGCTTTGAAGCAGAAGTTCTTACATCTAGCTGTCACTATCCTGTAAGAAATACACTTCTTAACACCTTCTCCTAGTGTTTATCCAAGCAGCATTTAAAAAAGGTACAATTGCCTAGATTTTTTTTTTTAATAAAGTAATGTAAATATGCTGAATATAAACAATATAAGTTAAAGTGTTGCATCTTTATATGAAAATATGAAAAATCACCATCCTAAAACCTGCTGTACCAAATATTAACAACTTAATTGCTGCTGCTGCTGTCTATCAAGGATGTTGTCATGTGACCACAAACATACTGTATACACACACACTTTGTATTTAATCTTTTCCTCCTACCAGCAGCTGGTGAAGGCAGTTCTGCCAAGAACACAGCTATTCTCCCTGTTGTTTTAGAGATTCACATGTTGAATCTCCCCTCTACATACAATGCAGAGTCAGCTCGGCACTGGTGTCTGTGACAGATGAGGGGGCACTGAATGCACTTTGTTTTAATTAAGACGTGTTTTAATGAAATGCATCCAAAACAACAGTTAAAACACAAGCATTCACATGTCATTATTTTGTCTGTAAGACTTATGTACAACATAAAAGAAAGTCCATTTTAAATCACAGATTTCTACCTATACTCTTGACTTACATCCCCCTCTGAAAGTGAAGGACTGTGATGATCTCTGCGCTAATTAGATACCTTAATCTTACAAAAATGTGACAGCAATTTCAAAACAAGTTCACTTCACTGTGTCCCAGTGTCATACCATTTACTTATTCTAACCTGGTTTCATGTATGTAGTGTGTTCATTCAAGAAAAGTGACTAAATTAAGTATATTCAAAAAATAATAAATGACTTGGTTTTTGAGTGTGGTGTTAAAGTACAAAACAAATCTGAAGGAGCTGCTCAAATCTGGAAAAAAAATTAAAATATATATATTTTTTTATATATACAAAAAATATATCAAAACTTAACATAGTTTGACAAAACAAATTCAACTCAAGGTTCACTTACTAGCCTTTTTCTGGAGTTTTCAATTGTATTAAATGGTCTTCATCAGTGCATTAACTTTGCTTAGTTGTCATGTAGAAAAAGCTGTTGACTGAATGTGAGTTCAGTAGCTGTTATGATTTCATCTGTAGCACAAGTTGATTATTGACCTTGAAAAGTAGTGAAAAATTGTTTGACAAAGCAATGCCAACCCAAAGTCCACTTAATAGCTTTTTCCAGTGCTTTTAACCATATCACATGCTCTTCACCGTCATTTTATGAAAACATTTTGCCTCCTCTTTGTTAAGCTCCACTGGGCAGCAACTTTCTAAATGTATAGTTTGACAATCATGTTATACCATTTGAAGTTAGTACTTGCAAATGCAGACTTCGTATATAGTATATTACGAAGATACTGTAGTAAACTCTGTATTATTGGCTTGTTGTATGGAGTCCAAACATAGCTCTTGATTGCTGAATTCCCATTTACAACATAAAAACTGGAACCTGGGAAACAGCTAGCCTGGTTCTGAAACAAAATCTGCGCACTAGCACCTCTTTTGAGCACTAACTAACATATTGTGTCTTTTTGTTTAATCTGTACAAAAACTAAATGCGTAAAATGTGTGTGTAAAAATGTAATTTAGATTTTTTACAGGGAATTATGTGCCAGACTATTTGGCTGTCTATATTGGCTGGGCTCAGTAACTTCCTGGAATCTCTTTCTAGTTACACTTCGGTATATGGCTGTATGATTGAAACAAAAATATATATATGTTAATTAGTAAACTTTATTAGTGCTGGTAGGTTGACTTTTTAACCTTTGGACAGAGCGCCTGCTTCCACTCTTTATGCTAAACTAAGCTAAGCTGACCGTCTTCTAGCTCTAACTTCATATTTACCCTACAGATTTGAGAGTGGTATTGATCTTCTCATTTAACTCTCAGCATGAAAGCAGGTACGTGTATTTCACAAAATGTAAATTTAAAAAAAGTATTGCTTTAATGTTACAGGTACTGTAAAGAGTCCAAAGTCTCTTAGTCTTAGTCTTAGTCAATAGTCTTTTCTGCAGTCCATCATTTGCATTATGGATAAAATATATCAGAAAATCCTGAGGACTTTGTCATCCCTGTTGCCAGTTACTGTATTCTGAATTCCTTGTGTTGCATTTTGCACAGCTTGTTCATTTCAAGTTGTGAGGCAGCTGGTTGAACACTATTCATGTCTCTCCATCTCAGTCAGTCAGGCTCCAGTGGACAGAGGGACCATCATCCTCTGCTTTGCGCAGTGCTCAGCTCTGCCCAATTTTGCACCTCCGTTCGCAAGTGATAGAGCACTATCAGTTCTGACAGCTCCCCAGAGCCACTGGGATTTGAGTGCTCCCTCCTTTCACCCACCCTGCACCCCAAAACACACACACACACACACACACACACACACACACACATTCACCTCTTCTCTACTGTCTGTCTCTTAAAAGGACATGGGCTGGAAATGAAAGGCGGAACAAAAGCTGTCAAAGTAAAGAAAGAAACAGAAGTGGGGATATCTGTAGGGATGCTAAGGACAATGAGATACTTTGTCCCTAGTTTCATTATTGGCTTGTGTTTAATTTGAAACAGACAGCTAATCACATTAAAGACAACCTCTTCACAACACTCGAGCACCGCTGTCTCCTGGAAGCAATCACCACGCTGAAACTGTCTCATTGGATTCTTGGTCCAATTATTTAAGTCCATACAAATTGTCCTCGATACGTCTGAATTGTGAAGCCAAAATGATTACAAAGACATTTATGCTATAAATTGAGAAGTTTTAACTACAGGAGGCAAAAACATGATGATAATGACAATCATTACCATAATGATGATGATGACCAAGATGATGTTGAGCTTTCCTAGCTTGTTATTTTTAGCCTTTATGTATGCATTTGCTTTTTTTGCTGAATTTTGTCCTGCCAATTTCTCACTGGACAAATATCAATAATAAAAAAAATTGTACAAATAAGTTATTGTTACTTAGAGGGAGAAGAAATTACATGGTCTTTCTCTAACAAATGACAAGTTGAGTTTATAAGCCGTCAAACACAGTTTAGCTGAATTTTTTACACTCAGACATTTTTATGTGACATCTTACTTGTTCTGGTATCACCAGTTGCTTATGGTGGCTAATGTCATTTAATATTAGCAACCTTAAGGTAGATAGTGTTGTATAACTGCATTACAGAGTCAGTGGGTGAGTTCATAACTATTCTTATGTGTTAGGACCATTACAGTACATTTTAGCATTTAAGGTTACCTCCCCAATATTGTCACTTGTGGCATCAGTGTCTGCTGTTCATAGACTCACTTTAAACTGATGATAACAGATTTTTTGGCAGTGAAAAAAAGCTGTAATCACAACAATGACATATTAACCTTTAAGTTGTTGTGGACATGTTGGCAAACAATTGCCAATTTAAGATCCAACATCTGACATTAGCATTCATTTGGAGTGGTGTTTCCGGCAACAATTCATGCTCTTTAGCTCTATTTTTGGTCTCCATGCTCCACTGTGTTAACTGTGTAGAGATTTTTTCACTGAAAACGAGACTATGAGACAGTGAGACAAAACAATACAGTTGTAGGCCAGAAAATCAAAACAACAAGGTGAAAGGTGCTAAGAAAAGCCCTGTACAACTAACAGGAAATGCATTGTCTGGTGATAATGTTTGTTCCTCCCTGCAAGCGACCCCTTTCACATACAAGTAGTCATGTGATCCACTGGTAATATAAAAAATGTTGATTATAGATTTAAAGTAAAACATTTCACACTGCAATTGTGTTAAAGGGCTTTTTCACAGACACAAAGGAAGCAGACATAGAAGACATGGTAGAAAATAAAAAGGGTTTGGGCATGACCATGAATGAGAGAGCAGGTTAAAAGTCTGTGTTGGAAGCTGGTTAACAATCCCAGCAGGATATCTCAGCTCAAAGCACAAAGAATGAATGAGATCAGAGAAAAATCTAAAACCGAGGTGCTGGGGACCGAGAGACAGAGCAGGATAGAAACATGCAGTCACCTCACATGGGAAGAGAAACCAGCCAAAATAAGCTGCACACAATTAGCTGGAGTTAGAGGTTGCTTTGTAAAAATTAAATAGTCCATTTCCCATTTCACCATGACATAATTGACTTTTGGAGAGATTTGTATTTGTTCAGCTAAAATGACTCTGTAAGAAACTGGATCCAAAGAAGCCCTCAGAAATCCAGGTGTTCATTTACATGTTCATTTGCTGCTTCATGTCTGCACATCAGGTGCCGGTTAAAAAGGTGCACCGACAGAGGTGAACACTCAAACTAGATGGTGGATGCTGGATATGGATTATAATAACACCATGACCCCTGTCTACTGTCTAGCATCGCACTTCTTCTCTCTCCAGCTGTTCTGTCTCCACTACACTTCAATCCCTTCACAGATTTTTCTTCCATACCCACCTGACTCCTTTCTGTCTTTCTCTACAACTGCTTCTAACCTTTGACTCTTCCTACCACTCTTAATCCCCCCCTTTAATTCCAAGGAATGATCTTGACTGCATTATTCAATATTCATGTTTCCATCTTCATAATTCCTCTTCACTCAACTCTGACCTCAAAAAAAGCCTTTCTTTTGCTTGGTGAATTATTATCCCATCTTCTGTGAGACCTTGCCAATCTATTAATCTAACTTGCCATTTACTGTCTTTTCTCTCCAGCTCTGTTAAAGGTTGGCTGCCTCTCCTCTCACTCTATCTGTCAGTCAGTCTTTGTGTGCAAATCCCACGTCTTTCTCCCCCAGACTGAATTATTCAATTTAGATGCCATTTGTTTCACAGTTGGCAATAGGGACTGTGTGCACTCTCCTCTATATAAACTGTTGTTCTAATTGCCAACTGCACGCACCCCCTCGCCCTTTCAACTGTTAATATTCTCTCGCAATGCAACCCCATTTCTATTTCACGTTCATTTTCTGTCCTTTCCTCTAAATTAGCAGCACATACGTGTGAAGAGTGTTTTAGGAGCTGTTGTCTCTAGGGACAACTCTGTTTCACACATTGAAATCAATTTGTCGAGACGAGCGTTTCACTGAAAGGTGCCATTAGGATTCGCTATATCAGTGTGGAAGGGGTCGAGGTGTCTGCACCCACGACCTTACGCCTTTTAAATGGGTTCCTCCAGAGGGACCTCACCTTGCTCACTACAAAAAACTTTTCTGGATGATGCGCATAAAAATGTAAATTGACATGACTATTTGTAAAAACCTTACTTGTACTTTTTGCAATTTACTGATAAAAACAAACTGAAACTTTCATGTCAAAGATTTTGCAGAAATAATCTGCTAAATTCTCCAGTGTATTCAAAATTACTCCATTAAAAGTAAAAGGTGTCGACACTTCTATTTGAATGTAAATGTCTGTGCGGATGCCTGCAAGCTAAAATGGTCAACAGTTGACCTAATGCACCAGAAATACATCTCCTCCAAAGCTATATTTAAAATGTGAATCAATGATAATGGCTCTTTCTGGTGCCAGTAATGCACTCTACTACCTTAGCTCTGACAAACATGTATCCTCCTAATCTAATCTCTGATGCCATGGTTTCCAACTCCTCTGGTAACACCTCTGCTCCAACTGCAAATGGAGGCAATCCGTTGCCCGGGCAACAAACTTCTCTTCTGGCTTCTGTCATGCAAATCCCTCTGAAGAAAGGGCAAAAAGTTAAAGAAGCCGATCCAGCCACTTTGCAGAGTGGTATGACAGAGACAGGATTCAGTGAAGTTAGAGGGACTCCTCTCTGAGTAGAGCTGCAGGGTTGTCTCACTGTCATTTTCATCATCTCTTCTTCTCTTCTGGAAAATATGGTGTGGAAATATTACTGTCCAAATCACATATTGGCTCAGACACAGAGGCATGAACCCAAAAGCTACTTTTGTCAGGTACATTCTTAATTTTCCAAAAGCAAAACGCATAGTTCTTTCATTCAAAAAAAAAAAAACTACAAAGACAACTGACTTAATAACATTCATACAGCCAACAGAGAGAAAAAGGGAATGACTAGTCTGGCAAATTAAATCTACGAGAGCCTCTGTGTACCCAGAGACCCTCACAGGGGCATTTTCTCCTCGGTGGCCTTAGAGCACCCTTCCTCCTAATGGAAGGGAAGCAGAACAGATGGGACACAAATTGCACTTTCATACACCTCAAGGTTCAAGGCAATTTCCCCTGTGCGCCTGTGAAGTTCTCGGATTGCCTCTCCATCCTTTGAGCCTTTCACTCTTCAAAGGGGTTTGGGTTTGTTCAGTGCCCTGACTCATGCGCACACACTAAAACATACTCTAACACCAACATGTGAGCGCACAGACACACACACACACACACACACACACACACACACACAAACCTAAAAGAAGTTTGCACACGGGTCACCTTTTATGTTTTCATCATCACGTAGTCATTTGTGTGACTCATTTTAATGATGACACCGATACCATAAAAGA
This sequence comes from Nannoperca obscura, assembly GCA_036024295.1. NCBI lineage: Eukaryota > Metazoa > Chordata > Actinopteri > Centrarchiformes > Percichthyidae > Nannoperca > Nannoperca obscura. The sequence goes on along the minus strand of JAVQJL010025465.1, from coordinate 7,546 downwards.
CATTACCTAAATAAATAGAAAGATTACTGGTTGCATAAAAGAATCCTTTGTTTGCGCGCACTCTGATGTCCTTCATAATGTAGCTCACTTTTTCAAGTCTTTACACGTGGCAGGGAGTTTTGAAGTCTGTAATGGCTTCAGTATTGTAGGACATAGTACAATATCGTCATGTTAGATCGCTATCAGTCTCTGTTTCACAATTTCACTAACCATGAGAGCCAGAAGAATTTATTTATCACAGCGAGTAGATTTTCTCTCTTTCATTTCATGTTGGGTGTACAGAGTGCTGTTGAATGGCCCAGGTGCTAGCAGAGCTGCTGAGGAGGTAATAAAAGACTTCCAGCAGTATTGTTTACTGCTCCATTAACAAACAAACATTAGGGCCCATTTGACTAAATACTGCTGACAGAGAATATGGTGATCAATCACCATGGCAACCATCCCCATTAATTAATATTGGGCTGGGAGATTTAAGAATGCTTGGATGATGAGGACAGGGTGTGCACAGATTTTTTTGTCTTTGGTGGTGGTGGTGGTGGTGGGGGAAGGGGGGTTGTATTTTGTGGGCGGAGTTATCACTGCACCATCTTTCATTTCTGGCCTTTGTCCGACACCGGCAGAAGTAGGCTTGCTCTGCATACCAACCAAGGGGTTAACCGTGTCCCCAAAGCAATTACAGCCAATTGTGGAGCTAGTTAGCAATTAGTGGATTAAATGTAATGAGTCTGCCATTGCCATGGCGACAGAATTTTTCAATGATCCTTGTCAAAATGAAGAACCCTTAAAACTACTGCCCAAAAAAGGCAGTGGTTTAAACAGATGGAGGACGATAGGTCCGGTCCATTTAGTGCGATTATCACTTTAGTTTGTTATTGAATGTAATTAGTTGTTTTCATGTGAACCTTAAAATTAAAAATAAAAAGATCAATTGTAATTAACCAGCAGGATCAATGTAACTAGTAAGGAAGGCTAAGCATTACATAAACCCTCATCTGTGGATAAGAGCACCTGGTGTGGGCGGCTTGAAAGCAACCACATTTTTAAGGTCCTCAACTGTTTTATTGTGTTTTTGAGCTTTTTTGTTTAATATACAACCTTTGTTTGCATCAGGCAAATTTTAATGTAAGGCTAGTACAGAGGCATGCTTGTTTTCTGAACAAGTTGTGTGCACTAAGCTTGTATGTTGTTCACTCAGCTGTCAACCATAGTTATTACACTGTTCAGTCATATGCATATTGCACATATACAGTACCATCTGTGCTTTTGTCCCTTCAGGGCCAGAGCTGACATATTACAGTGAGAAGACTCTTATTGAGTAGTATAATGGATTCCAAACTACAGCATTTCATATCCCGTGTAATTTGATCTCTATTTAGTCCAGATATCTGATGCCCATTCCTCTCTCTTTATGAAACCGTCTGTGCAAACGGGGCCAGAATCCAAAAATGATTTATGACAGATTCATGAAGAGAGGCCAAGGGGAGAGAAACAGATTAGGTAGAAATCTGGAGAGATAAAGATGAGACGTCTGTCTGCTGCTGAGGGCAGCGAGACAAGCCCTGTCTGTATCAAGCTCAGGGAAATGTGCTCAGGGCCCTGACAGACAGCATCGAACCATCTCAGAGCTGACACAGACATCATCTTTCTTTTCTTTTCCTAGGGCAAGGGGAGAACTGTGACATTGCCAATTATAGAGTGCTTAGGTGGCCGTCTTGTACTTTATTTAGCTGTTTCTATGAATGTATACAATCCTGATGAAGGCTCTTGTAGACATTCCTCCTCAACAAATGTGTCACCCATTTTTTCCAACCAGGTAGTGTGACACAAGAGAATAGTATATCATGCCCAGAAGTGTGTTCAGTTGAAGCATCTGGAAAGGAGAGGTCTGATCCTGTCAGCCAAGCACATGAGGAGTGGACAACATGATTTATCCAGTGTGCTCCTCTGCTCTACTCAGCTGCTAACATTGTGGCAGCAACTGGAATCAACAGCAGCAACTCAGAGTGTTCAGATAGCATACAAATATCCCTGTTAGCAGCAAACAGCCACCGCTTGGCATTCAAAAACCCTTATCATTCAGGGACTTGTCTGTTCAAGTCATATCACCATTACATCACCCATAGCACAGGGTCGGGCGGACTTTGACATTCAATCACACTGAAAGTGTTGATGTTTTCTCACTGTGTAAACCAGCATTTGTGCTGACAAATCAACAGTAAAACTGGGCTGATTCAGCCCATTTCTCCAGATTTCAGCTTCCGTCTCCTTTTCATTTTTCCCCACCTCTCAGGTATGATGACTGTCAGCCATAATGTCGGTCAGCGTGAGCCCGGCTGCAGTTGAGCAGAGTGCTGGAAGGCCTGTGCGATTACCCCTGCCCCCCTGCTGCGAGCACTGCAGCGGTGGAGGGACTGAGAGGGAGAGTGGTGAGCTTTTAATACCATGCACAATAGGGCACCTCAACCCCAGACAGGCACCATATTTACACTGAGCTAAGGCTCTCCCTGAGCCTTATGACAGAGCAGGCGGAATGATCACCCCTCGCCTTGCAGCCAGGGATCCATAATTCATGAGAAGAGGTGGATGGGGTGCAAACAGGGCATGCTTACAGAGGGGGGGCCGCCGCCTGAGGAGTGTGTCCTGAGCCCTGTGTGTCTAAGTAATTAAATGGGATTAGGTATGCGCTGAACCCATTTTCAGAGAGATTGGCTGGCAATGCCATTATTATTGGAAAGGATCAGAGGGGCTTATAGGCATTGGGGAGAAAGGTAACTGAAGAGAGAGGTTTGAGGAGATTTATTAAAAGGAAAAAAACTACTCTCAAATGTGGGTGGCAGGTTGGAGACAATCAACTTTTATGTCCCATTTCCCTCTTAAAGGGAGAAAGAGGGGAGAAAGGCTTGGTCCTGTGGTTGAGCTTCCTGTGGAGAGAGACACTAACACGTCAAAGAAAGGAGGGGTAACTATGTCCACAGACTCTGCACCTCTGCTCTGCCCAAAACATCCGTTTCTAATTTGTGTGACAATGCCAGTGCGGATGGCACCTGATTTGCAAGAGGGTGCCCGGAGCAAAACCCATTTGAATAAGCACACATCCGAGTTATCAGGGATCAGGAGGAAGAGCTCACAAGCAGGCAGGGCGCTACCTCTTTCCGGAGTAGCTCAACACCTCGACACACTCAACTAACAATGTCTCTGTGTGCACCTGGACTGTAATCCTAACAATGCAGCTAACAGGAAGGTCCATACACAATCATGTATTGTAACCTAAACACCTTATTCTTAATCTGAATGGATGGTAAATCCCAGCTAGTGTGCCCTACTGAGGGGCAATTTCCTCTTGCCAGAAGAGCTGAAGCAACTTCTTGTTTGTGCCTCCTTCTCCTTTGCAGAGAGAACCTTTTGGCGACAGCAACCCTGGGAGAGATGCAGAAAGCACGTCCCCTGGGGAGAAAAGCTGCCTCAGGCTTCAGAAAGCCTATTTACAACAAGCTGTGCTTGTTACTTTCATCAAAATAGAGCACTGAGCTTTTCTCCTGCCTTGTTTTTTGTGCTTTTGGCAGGAGGTTGTTATTGTAAAGCACTGACTCCATTGTGCTCAGCGGTGCGGTGAAAGTCTAGCTGTCCAGGACCATGGAGAAGACAAGAGAGAGGAGACAGTTGGGCGTAAGACACGCCCTTTTTCCTCGAGACCCCAGTCTGTTTTATAGACTTTAAAGGAGTGTCTTTGGAAGGAGTAGGGAAACCTGCTATGTCACCAAATTTTCCCAACCTTTGATCCTCAACTGTCCTCCATCCAGTTCAATTAGAGGATTGTTGGTCTCTGGCGGGCACGTTTGTCATAATCTATTGGGTATGGTGCATTCCAGATGTTGAAGGAGAGGACAGAAAATCAATAAACTGGATTGGGCTGCCAGGCCCAGAGGGAGGTCTCCTTACCCTGGCCTGCGTAGCTCAGGCTTAACTGTCCTCCATCAAGCCTCTCTTTTTTCTGCTATTTGGGCCATCAAATTGAATTTCATCAAAAGGTTTCAACAAAAAAAGTGAAGATATATAGCATGAGGCTTTTGTATTCCAAAGACTCTTCATTTGCCCTCCAGACAAATATGCAATCACATATAGTTAATGTTCAGGAAGGGCTGCTGTTTACTTTTGATTTTATAAAAAGCAAACAGCATCTGAGTTATCACTCCAGTAGTCTTTAATCAGCCAGCAAAGGATAGACCCTCACTTTTATTTGTTCATCAAACACAGATACACATTGCGTGGCACGGGTACAGTTCTGCAATATTTCTCACATGTCACATTTTAAAAGTGAAGACAAAAGTGTTGATCCGACAGATCTTTTGATGCTGCTAGTTTCTTGTTTGCTCTTATCAACCCGAAGCAGAGGGAACGGAAAGGAACTCTGGGAGGAATCAAGGTCAATGGCTCCTTGACAATCGTTCCATCTGTGGGGTATTATTATTTCATTACCTGCCCACGTCAATAGCCACTGCTGTTTTCTTTTTGACTCCATTTCTATAGTAACCACTGATACATTGTTTGTAAGGGGCCTATCATTCTTGGACAACTGCCTCTTAATGGTGCAATATCACTAGCAGTGTTCCGCTGTCTGAAAACTCTTGTGTGTGTGTTCGGAGGCCAAGGCTAAAGGTGATACATAGTGTCTATAGTTCCTGAGAGGTAATAATCATTGAAACATAACTGATAATTGATCTGATTATTGTGACCGTCACCATCAACCCCTGTGCTCACTCCCACTCTTACATTTCTCCACCCTTTCTCTCACTTTACCTCAAGTATGTAGAACACAAGAGAAACTAAATATCACCCAAAGGAGGTGGTCCACCTACAAAATCTATAAAGTCCTCCATCAAAATCAGCTCCCTCGCTTTATGAGGACATTAATCTGCCGCTGCAGTACTCTGCTCTTCAAAGCACCTTGACAGTGTGATTGTCCTTTTTTTTCTTGTGGCTGCTGTTTCTTGTGTGCTTTGTTATACAGAATCTCAAAAGTTTATCAAACGGAGGGGAGGCTGTAAGAAAGAGACAGCGCCTCAGAGAGAAATAAAGGATGGAGATGAAGAGAGGACAGAGATAGATAGAGAGGAAGAGAGGAGGTAGGAAAGAGCAGCACTTCTGAGTAACAGCCCTGCCAAAATAAATCCTCTACGGGGAAAAACAAAACATCCTGTGAAATAAAACTCCAGCATCCCCTTCCAAAAATGCTGCAACCTTCATCTATTACTCTCAAGTGTCAGATAAATGTCTGGAAGAGATGGAGAAGTTGTCCTTGCAGTTGTGCTTTCTCTGCCTAAACTCTGCATGTGCCCTCTCCTCCAACAATACGCTACACACAGCGTAAACACACACACCTGCATACTGTAGCTGGGTCAGTCGAGTGAGAGCGTCTAGGTTAGACTGTATACCGATTTAATTGGCCGCCTGTAGGTGGGGAATGAGTGATATCTGTCAAACTAGTGAGCACAAAGAGCTCTTCTTCTTCTTTTATTATTATTGTATACTGTATATTTAGCTTTTATTTAAATCTTTTTTATTTTTCTGTATATGTATATATTGCTATTGTTGGCACCCACGCACCAAAACAAATTCCTTGTATGTGAATTCATACTTGGCAATAAACCATTCTGATTTTGATTCTGATTCTGAACCACAGATCCAGACTCTACAGCTCCAGAGGCAGTGATGACTACTGATGATTACTATAACTGATATATGAGGACGTGTTGGTTCTATCTGTAACACCACTGTACTCACCAATATAACTGGTCTGAGAATCCTACAAATAAAGCTTTTAAGAGTTTTTCTTTTTTTTAATATTGTTTTTTTTTTAATGTAAAGCACTTTGAGTTGCACGTTTTGTATTTGGTGAACTGGGAGGAAATGTGCTGATTTGGAGGCACTCTTGGGTGCTAACATTATCAGCTTGTGTATCTGTATAGCTTTAATGGTGGAGAAAATGATAATTTTTTTCATCTCATATTTTGTATCAATTTAACAAAATGTTGAATATTGAATTTTATGTTTTTTTTGTATTGTGCTATGGGGCAACACATGGCTTACTTCTGTACTGCCTGTGTAGAAGCATCATTACAACCCATCCTTAGCTGCTAAACTTTTCATAAAACTGATCCACAACTGACTCCTCTGATTTTACAGCCCGTAGCTCTGCCCACTCTTAAGGTGAATTAACTGACAAGTGTGTAACTAGCAGGAGATCTGGGTGTCTACATCTAGTTTTTGTTTGAATCACTGGCTCCTCCAGGGGATGGGAGCTTTGCCTGGCACTGGGCACGCCAGACTGGAGAGCGCGACAGGAGGCAAAACACTGATTTTTAATTGATACATTAAACAGTCAAACAGATTGCACAACCCCAGGCCATGAACAAAACAGCATGCACAACTCCAAGCCCCAGGCAAGCAGAGAAGCACTATTTCTCTCTGTCATCTCCCTGTCCTTATTCTTAGACTTATTCTCTATTCCACAGGGATGCACTTTGTTGTATTGTCTGGTTCAGCTGCTGAAAAACAGTCTGCATACATACCTGCAGTTTATGGAAAAGCTGCTGCTTCTCTCAAGCACAGCTGCAGCACGGGAATGGGATCTATAGACCCTGTTTTATAGAAATTGACTGTGTCTTTTATTTGACTTCCCGATCTCAGCCAGCAGACAAAGTTTCAAATTGCATTATGTTATTTCTGTGTGTGTGTGTGTGTGTGTGTGTGTGTGCTTGTGAGTCTGTGTGCACGCGTGTGTTTATGTGGTCAATATGATCTGCAGCTCCCAGTCCAACTAATATGCGTTAAATCGGAGAGAGCTTGTTGTTTGTAGGACTAATTAAAATGATTTATGCTAGATTGCATGAAATCACTGGAAACCAAAGTACACCCCTTAAGATAAAAAGCCAGATGAATAAATCAATTTGCCATACACGTATACTCTGTGAAGCTCAGCCAATCGTTTTGAAGCCATCCAACCAATAATATTAAAATACAAGTGTACACCTACAGCATTTGTGTCTTTAAACATGCCTCTGTTAGATTCTGTGAATATTGTAGATGGTATCAAATTGTCTCTCATCTAAGCTAAGGTCTTTTTGAATTCAAGGGCATTGTTTGTTCAGGTGAGACGTCTGTCATTTAATCTCTGTTGGTACCAAAAGTACGGTGGCCCTGAAGTGAAAAACACAAATGCAAATCAGACAACACAACACATTAACAAAAAACACAACACATTAACTCCTAACGGAAAGGGAGGGTTCTTATGGTCGTAAAGGATCATTGCTGATTGGACGCACTGTCCGTAAAGAGACAGACAGCGCGTCCAATCAGAATCATATGTATGTCCTGCATCAAAATAATGCCTGATAATAGCGTACATTGAATCATCAGTAGCGCTCATGTTTACATGAGACCAGCTAGGTACACAGTCTGATCCTTGTTAATAAGCACCCACGTCTTCCGGTAGGAGTACCTACCCTTTCCCTTAGGAGTTAATGTGTTGTGTTTTCTGATTTGCGTT
>JAVQJL010025463.1:0-44011 GCA_036024295.1 Nannoperca obscura | reverse complement strand
CCCCCCCCCCCCCCCCCCCCCCCCCCCCCCCCCCCCCCCCCCCCCCCCCCCCCCCCCCCCCCCCCCCCCCCCCCCCCCCCCCCCCCCCCCCCCCGGGTCACTATTTAGATGCCAGACTGCAATTCATCTTTCCTAATTCATAGCAGATACGTACACAAAGTATTAATTAGCTAGAATGGTATCATGAATCATTATAGCTTTCCTACATCATTTGACAGTAACTTTAAGTGTCTCAAGTGGAGTTAATTAATTAAAATAAACACTAGGGGAAAAAAAGGCATGGTGCAGTCACGGACCAGGGAGGACCCAGGTTGATTATAGCACAACAGCTAACGTGACATATTCAACAGAAACGACTTAAATTGGCCCCATTAGCTTAAACAGGTTGACTGTACGCTAATTTAACATAAACTAATTATCTGTGAACAGTAGTTGCAAAAAACTGTTTCTAACATCCTTTCTGCCTTAATTATGCGTCAAAGAAGCAACTTTGGGAACAGGTGGAAACTTCTTGTTGCCCATTACAAAGTGTTTCACGGCAGACATCCATGACCATCCATCGGCTCCATTAGCGGTTTAACGTTTACGAATCGCTGCTTTTGTAACGGTCGGGACTCTAGCGATCTTTCACGGTTTCGCATCATAGTAACACAACAGAATATTAGTTATATATAAAAGTTATATATATATATATAATACACATACATAACAGTTCAAATTAATTGATGGCAAAACTTCGACAATGATGCTTAAGTTTCAACTCTGCAAAATCATAGCTCTTGCTAGTAACCTTGGCCTAACAACGAACACGGGAAAGTTACGGGTTATCGGCGTAGTCGTTTTACTTTAAAAAGAAGACATATATTATGTTTAATAATTCACCTGCAGTATTATAAAACTCCCTCTGCGTGGTTTTCTGCCTGCCTGCGCACTTCTTCTTTTTTGTTTTATGGCGGTTGTCAAACAACATTATGGTGCATTACTGCCACCAACTGGTATGGAGTATGGTGGATTCTGACAATACATTCACTAATTCTAACAATACAATAAAGGAAAAAAAGAAATGAAGAAAACACAATTCATTTCTTAATTCTATCAACTTTGTTTTCTTAAGATAGAGAGCATTTCTTCCTTGAACTTCTTTGTAAAAGACCACATTTCCCTTCTCAGGATCATATTATGGATAGTCAGGTATGACATGTTCTAAAGTTTCATCTTTATCACAATATTCTCACCTTTCTGAATATTTCCCTTTTGAATTAATGTAATGTTTAATCCTGTATGACCAAATCTTAATCTAGATTTTAGTTTCCTCTATGGGTTCTCCCGATGCTTCTCATCATGCCATTGAAATTTTTTTTTCTCTTCTTCCCACTGCCTTTGCCACCTTTTTTCCAAATTATGCTTAAGTGTCTAAAATAGTCTATATTTCCATTTTACTAAAGTGTACTTTGATGTCAATGCAATTAGATTTTGTGGTTTCTTTTGTACATCAGCAATTTCATTGACTTTTATTTCCTTATGTGCTCGTATCCATACAAATTTCATATTTAGTCCCATCATTTGAATTCAACATAGTAATATGCTGGAACCAGAGCATATTGCTGCTCTGATTTCAAGTTCTTATGCTTTCTGCTCAATTGTCAATCCAAAACTTTTTCTCCCCTCTTTTTCCCCCAAGATTGTTTCAGTGCATCTTGGATGACCTTTACAATGTCTTTTTAAATTAACCCAGTACTTTAAATGGCAGTTTTCTACTTAATTCCAGTGGCGCTGCTCATTTCCATTTCTAATGCGGAGTCGCCTTACTTCATTCGGTGTCATGCTAGTCAAATGAAAACCATAACTTCTGGTAAAAACATTAAAAACTAAATCTTTATTAGTGTCAAATCACTGTATATCCCAACTTAATACTCAATAATGAATACAGAAAACCACTCAGGGATATCCTATTAGACCTAATCTTAAAAGTTATCTGGAACTGATTTATATTTTAATCCGTGATTAACCTGCACTTGATATAAATACGGTTTATGTCATCAAGCAAAATGTTTTTTGCACTGCAAGGGGCAGCATCTGTGAAGAAAAGCAGACAACTCAAAGGAATTTGTTTTTATAAAAAACACACTTTTCACAATAACAGTCAAACAAAATGTACATAGATTTTTCCACTTCTGCAAGTTTAATTAAATATTTTAATGAGAAAACCAAAACTCCATTGTATATGACTATATTGCCTAATTAGAAAAAAATTGAAAACTATAGCTAAATTCACATTTACAATTGTATTCACCATCACAATGCCATGCCAAATTAATAAAAAAAAATTAAAGAAAAGGCAATTATTTCCCTTAAATTAAATTGCTTTAATCAACATTGTGTACATGTCCAAATCACACTGTAAGAGAAAGTTGGGTGCCAGGAAAAGCAATGTCACTTTCACACAAGTAGCAGCTGTATTTTTCTTGGACCTATTGGTCTTCCACTCAGTTCCTCAACTGCTGTTAACGCCTCCTGACGAGACTCAAATACTGCAGTCGCAGTGCCTTTAGGTTTCCCCCTCTGGTCATACTGCAGTGAGACAGATCCCGGGATAATGCGATATCCATAGCAAAAGTCATAGATTTCTTCACTTCTGATTTGGAATGGTAAATTAACCAGTTTAACACAGGTGTGACCATCAAAGCTCTGCACTGAGGCACTATAGCCGCCACGGACACCATTACCTACGTCTTGTGGTGCATAGGGCTCATAATCACTGCCTCCATGGATTTGAGCCTGTGTCATTGGTATATTACCATCATAAGGAATCCTTACATCAGGGTACTCAGTATCTCCTGGGCGGTAAGATGCCTCGCTGCTCCTACCCGAGTACTGCTCCTCCCTTGGCAGTGGCTCTTGCACCATTGGAGGCTCAACACCCAACTGCCGCATCTGAGAACGTGAAATGCATTTCAGTATGACTTCTGACCCAAGGAACCTCCGTCCATTAAGAGAGAGTACACTCATGGCCTCTGCCTCGGACCGAAAGAGAACCAAAGCCTTCCCAACGCCAGCCCCTTTTTGGTCACGTAGCACAAACACCTTGTCCTCTGTAATATCAAACCCATGGAAGAAGTCCATGATCTCAACTTTCCGTACATCAAATGGCAGGTTCCGCACAAACAGACACATTTTCTCAGACTCGTCAGCATCACTAGGTTGAGATAGAGGCCTTTCCTGAAACCTTTCAGAGTTTCCAGAAGGTCTGACGTCCATGCTCTTAGATTCCAGCAGGCTGATCATTTTCTCTCTTGAGATTGGCCGGGTATGAACCCATCGGTTGAGAAACTGTCTTTTTTCATGAGTCAAGGCATCACAATAGTCACGCAGATTCTTGAACAGCACAAATGTAGATCTAGTTCTTCTTCCATCACTGCCAATTAAGTGCAGGATCTGGTCATCCTCAAGCTTTGCATTATGAAACAGCATCTTTAGGTCTTCTTTTTCCACTGCATATGGCAGATTGTCCACCAAAACACAGTACTCATCATCGGAAGAAGCAATGGGCCTCTGGGCTAAAGGGGATTTTGACCTTGAATAACGTTGCGGAATCCTCTGGTTGCGAATAGGTGATCTCTCCCTCTCAAAGTTGTCGTTCATGTTGACAGTCATCGAGGCTTGACCAGTTGCCCGACGCCAATCGTCGGCTGTTGTCATGGAAATCTCCACATACCTTGACCCAATGTATCCCCTATCCCTCTTCAGGCTTTCAAATGCATCCTCTCTTGTCGCAAATTTGACGAGACCTTTCCCATTCTTCGCACCATATCCATTTTTCAAAAGGACTATTTCATCAACAAGTAAACCACTGAAAAAGTCACGTACTTCCGCTTCGGTCACAGAGAAAGGCAATCCTTTTAGAAACACATGCCCAAAGTTATCAGTGTTTGAAGCCCTCTGGTGCTGCAGGGGAGGGGTATGACCCGATCTTATACCTGATCTCCTGCCCACCTCAGGGTCCATAGATCTTCTGACACGTCTTGAATTCTCCTCAACTCGCCGCTTTTTCTCTTGATCTACATCTTTTGTACTTCTTTCAAGTATGTTCTGCATCTCTGTTTTACTACTCAGTAGCAATGTAACAGATGAACCCTTAATGCAACCCCCTGACCGTGTCATGGCTCTTCTTGCATCTTCATCTGAAGCAAAAATAATGAAAGCTTCCTCTCGCTCCCCACCAATTATATGCACCCCTCCATCTGGAATTTTGAGGCCAGCGAAGAAGTTGCGAATATCCTCAGAGCCTGCTGTGAATTTCAGTCCCTGTAAACGGATGACGACCGCCATGCTGAAGCACAAACAACAGCACCTGCAGACAGAAGGGTATAACATAACATTATTGCCAACAGAGCTTCTCTAGCTCACCCCCTGCCATTCCAATATCACACCACTGAAATAGAATAGCAAGGAGAGAGATGGGACATGAGAGACAAGGAACACCATTACCACAATGTCCGCAACTTATAAAAACAGACAAATTCCAAATCAGTGGAATCATAACAATTTAACATAGTTGTAGCTCACGCTCCGGAGTGAAAGACTCAAACATAAAATCAGACTTCAGAGCTTCTTCCCTTTGTCAAAATGGCAGCTAGATTAAGTTTTACCAACAATTCCAACCAAAGTCTAATTTACTGTATATTCGATCAAGTTCCACGCTAGACTCTATCTTCATCATTACTCAGATATTAGACATGAATGAAAATGCGTCGCCTCCCAGAAAGTGACAGACCACCAAGATTTCACCATAGCCATCATTTTAGGTTTGACTCTTCCCCAACATTTATCCTGCACCCGGGGTGCATCACAATAGTATGTCAGACGTTTACCAAGTATTCCACTTATTCATCCAACAAAGTGATCAATACCTCCAGGGTCTGAACAAGCATTTTGATGATGCATTTAGAGGGCCTTGTTGATCCATCATAAATTCCTGAAATTGCAGACGTGGAAGATTTCAATTGGAACGACTACTACGCAGCAAGGACAATCACGGTCATCACCAGCTACAATCCAACCAAAGCAGCTCAAATCTCAGTCAACAGTCAACAAAATATGCTTCCTTATTAAATGCCAGGTCCAAGAGTGAAGTCCAAAACTCACAGTATCACAGTGTGGTAAACCAGTGACTTCAAGCTAAATAAAAATCTGTTTAGACCCTTAGTAGCAGTTACTTCCCAAAGCACAGAGCTATATTTTAGCTTTTGTAATATTTTGCGGTTTAAATGTCAAAATTAAATGATTTAAATCATAAGACAATATTTTATCCTAAGACTCGTTTCCATGGTGTAGATACACATTCCTTCTTTGTTGTTCCATGTTGGATCAGTTAGAAGGACAGATTTTCCACTATGAGTAGTTCTAATTGGACAGACTCAGCTCCATGAAGCACACGACATTTCGGACAAAAAAAACATTAGCTACAAGGGGCGCACGGCTTCATCAACTTTACCACGGACTTGCAGGAGTGCGCTGAAATCACGATGTCTTGTCACTCATAAAAAGGTTCATCCACTGCATTACTGCCTTGCTTTCTCAAAAAAAAAATCCCTCTATCCAAAGCATTCCATTCATGGAGGCAAACACTCTTTTGTGGATTGCATAGTTTGGCAATCTACACCACTGCTGTTCTTTCCAGAGGCTGGCGTTCCGGTTAATCCGATGGTAAGAGTTGTTCCGCAGAGTGTAATGGTCTTCTCGTCGTAGCTCCTCATCATCATAATGTCTGCGTTTGTAAAAGTCACACTACTTTGAAGAGTTACTTCTTTACTAACCAGTATGCAGGTCTTCCAGCCCTGATAATCCAGTGGTAGCACGCATTGGAATTTGACAGAGAAATGTGCTGTCATGTCACAAATCACTCTGCAATTTTTGAGGCTATTAAAACTCAAAATGTACGTAACTTCAACAAAGAGCGGCGCAGACGTGATTTTTATTACGATTAGCTATGCTGAGTATGTTTCTAGTCTCTGCGAGGTAATTTTGCAATAAAATTTAAAAATGGTTGTAAACAAGGATTTATTGGGCTGATTGTACAAAGCCACTTTCGTTCTTTAAAGTTGACCATTCTAATCATGCAATGATTGTGAATTGTGAATGACAAAATTGCAATCAAATAGCAATTCAACTTAACTGTAAAGCTATAACATGGCTTCATATAACCATCAGATACCACACCATATTGCTCCCGAGAGTTGGCAAATGTTTGTCTCACTTGCTCTGTACCGCAAATCATCACACGGCTACCACACGACATTACAGCCAACTAAGATCACCTCCGGATCATGTCGGTTAGCTCTCCTAACCGGACATAAATAGCCAACTTCTAACTACCCGTCACACGACCTAACATTAGTCACACTAGTTACTTGAAAAACAAGTAATGCCCTGTTAGTAAATCGAAGCTCCAAAGTTGGCCATCCGCGTAGTTACCGCCACTATGTGGACATTACGTTACAAACTCACCTGAAACAGTGGGACTCCAGCTAAGCTAACCAAACACAATGCGCACACACTGCAATCGTGTCGTGTCACCATAACGCACGCATTTAATCAACACAACAACGTTAAGTGACAAAACATATGATACTCTTTTGACGTTGTGGGCACTTTAACTTGGCTGAGGAATGTTCTCAAGATGGAAAACGTCCTTTCCTTCCAAACACAGCTTCGACCCCAAAGCAAAATCTCGAGGCGAGCTAAAGTTATGTAGCCAGCTAGGCCTCTAGCTTTTGCGTTAGCTCATTTAACGGCCAACACTGAGCTACAGCAACGAGCATCTATTCTTTATTAATAACAACACAATATAGCCGCCTGACCAACGACATAACTTACACAAATGACAAGCAGATTCTCGTGCAAAATCGAGAATAGCAGATGGATTCAGATCAATTAAGTTCGGCTTCGTATCGCCCTCGTCCTGACGCAGATGGGAGAAGCTTCTTCTTCCTTACTTGTGATGGCGGACTACTACAAACCACCATGAAAGGTGCATGTCGCCACCTACTGTCGCGCAGTGTATAACACCGTAATAACACTAACAAGGACTTTCTGGATGTTACACTGGTTTCGAGTGCTAATTTTAATAAAGCTATTCCCTACCTGTAATTGCTTGTCACACATAGACCTTTCGCTCCATACCCTTCCCATTTCTACAATATTATCCTGTTTTTTTTCAGTACGCTAGGAGAAAATGCAGAGGAAGTTTAAGTTTAGGGGGCGACTCCTGCAATCTTGTTTCTCGCCCTCTATTTTGTTGCTTGTTTTCTAACAAGGTAGTGAGTGAGGCTTTTAGTTTTGTATGGATTTTGTTAATTAACTAAGTCGCTAGTTGTTGTGAGCTCCAGGGATCGCGCCAGCTACTCTCACATCATGTGATGTTGTTGAACACAGTAGCTACAGCCAGAGAGACACAGTGAGGATCAGTGAGTGGAATAAATGGTATTCCAAAGACATGTTCATAATCCTTCAAGCAGATCGGGTTGTCAGTCATATTGTAATTTACAGCTTGGCCAAATTAAGACTTTATGGGGCTTGGTTTTCGTGATAATTTGTGTTCACGATCTCTTCTCCAACTCTTGGCTAACTATGTGAGCTCATGCTAGCTCGATAGTACCAACATTGACCCAGGCTGAAGCTGGGGCGCAGCAGTTGCAGCGGAGCCGACGATCATTTCCGACAGCTCCGTATGGATTTGACGTCGGCATACATTGTTGCTTGATGTTTTACAAAGGGCCGATTACAGGCGATTTCGAAGATGGGGGAACCTTGTGACCTTAAGCACTTCGTAAAGTGAGTACCTCGTGAACCTCAGATCTTTTGTCAATTGTGGTTAAACCATCTTACTACATACAAGTCAGACAAAACACCATTAGCTAGCATGCTAGGAAAGCCGGGTGCAGAGACCCGAGTGTACGGGTCCATTAATGTTATATCCTAAAATGGAAACGTACATCAAATCCTTTGTTAATTAATTGAATTTGAAAAGTAACGAGCTTCCACAAGTCGAGACCAGCTTAATTTGAACGATTTTACACATTTGTGACATATGAAACACCGATAAGTAAAACAAGTTAACAACTGTAACGTTAGCCTACTGGTTGCTAGTTACAGTGTGAGAGTTAGCTAGCTAAGATAACCCAGCTAGCGTTAGCTGCCGATGCTAGTAGAGTTCATTGGCTAGCCGTATTCGTTTATAGAAACACAGGTAGTTGTTTAAAAAAAACAGTTAAACGCCATACTGATTGATTTCCCGAAAATCGTCGTGTATTCAACATTAACAACCTGAATTATACATATCACCACGCGAGCTAACGCTATCTTTAAAGGTGGCCCACGGAAGCTCTTAGTGTTAGCTTAACCAAGTTAACGTTAGCTTGGCTAGTTCAGGTTTTTATAAACCAGCGCCACAGTCGAATAGCTAAGTTAATGCCAGTGTACCTGTCTGCGTACTACTTATGTAAATGGTGTAGTGTGACTAGTTAGCAAATCTTCATAAACAATTTCACTAAATGGATATGTTTTCTATACACCCTCTACTCGTTTTCATAGTGGTTAGAGTGATCCTTTTAAAGGCCATGTTTTGGCTGCATTCAACCCTCCCGCTTAGGCCATGGTTTAGATATTTTCCTAATTTGCTTCTAACAGTTTGTTTTCACACGAGCGTCGACGTGTTCTTTCACATAAATCTTCATTCTGCAGACACCATTTGTTTTATGTAGGCCATTTGTTTGTGCTTTAACGTTACATGTCACATAATAATGATATGCATGTTCTCTACTCGCATCCATGTTTTTCATATATCTTCGACCATGGTAGTACTATTTATAAACCATAGGTGAATGTAACATTGTATTTTTGCTGTTGCTAACCCTAACAGCTCAACAAGCTGGGGACAGGGGGACGCTTTGTCTCATAAAAGACATAAATACTAAGACGTGCAACTGATAACTAAAGGTAACACATCTCGGGAAGGGAAGTCTGCAGAAGTCGTTAATACTCAACGGTTGAAAGCATGTGACACCACATACGTTTTGACATGGTGTACATACAGACATACCATGTTTTGCACAAGCCAGACCCACTATTAAACACTATATTTAGTATGTCAAACATAAAGTTGAATGTTCCCTCAGATGTCAAAATTATACAATTTCCTCACAGAGTAGCTGTACGCTGTTGTGGACAAACAAGACTCAGTTCATTGCAACCCTATCTTTTTTTTTTTTTTTTTGTCAGGTGTGGCGTCACTTTGGAGGGCTCATTTCTCTGATTTGGATTATTCTTGGCCAGCAGCCTCTTCAGGCCTTCTAATCCTAGACGAGTTTCTCAATGGACACTCATCGACACAAGTCAGAAATCAGGTATTAGACAGCACAAAATGCAATTCACAATGTATGTCTTGTTTAGAGTAGTTTGATATGAATTTGGAAATCATTTTAGTATGTTACCAAGTTGTTTATTTTGTTTTGGATGCAGTCTGTGCAGATCATTCTGGCACCTATCTACTGTGAAAACATTTTGATATCAAGGTTTTCCTAAGACCAATGTCTTGTCATTATTTACACACTGATAGTTATTTGACACTTTAAAATACAACACTGTCCTCTGCAAAAAGTTTTGGAAAAGTTTATCTTTGACTGGCTAGTGTATGGATAGGTTGTGTTTTGTTTCAGTTTAGCCACAGATGCAGTATAATGAAGTGCATTAGTGCACAGTAGTATACAAACAAAAGAAACCCCTCTAAACAAAAAGTGTTATATACAGTTTATTTCTCTTGCCTGAACACAATGGGTACATTATTAGTTACACTTTTTGTTAGAAAAAAAAGTCAGTTCCTGTAATCAGGTGTGAGGTAGTTTTATATCCGTGTATAAGAGCGATGGATAACCACAATGCTTGGTATTGGATGTCACGTTCATTTGGTGTAAAATATTTTTTGCAACGTTAACCTAAATGGTTGAAGTTCTTGATCTAGTAGATCCAGTTCATTAATTGTTTGATTGTCATCAGCTTGTTATAGCCCTTTCTATATAAAAGAATGTCACTGCAGTAGTGTCTCGTTTTGAAGGTCACAGAGAAAAAGGAAAAATGAAGTCCTTAAGGATTAAATGACCCAGTTGTTAGCCTGCACCCATATTAAGCCTACCCTAAGGAAAACACGCACTTTAATAGGATAAAAGGATGATTTAAACCCAAATTATTCACTTGCTTTACATCTACGTGCTTTTTGTTTTTTTGTGATTTGTTGCTTCAGATGTTTTTGAAATTGCCAACACCAGTTGCTTGTCTCAGCATTGTAGTCAATCAAGCTATATGATGTGATTACTATATGATTTCACTATATGATTGACTGATCATATATGATGACTATATGATTTCAACCCTTGTTAAAGGGACCCTCACATATTGCCTAAATATACATTTCATTTTTTTAGATTTAGTTTTTTGTTGTGGGTTTTTGTTTTGGTCTACTTAAGGTCTGCTTACTTAGGTTACACTTAAACTGAATCACATAAATGGTAAAAACACATCTTCATCCTATCATTATCCCATCAGCACAGATTCTTTTAGTGTTCTCTTTAAAGAGTGATGAAACACAAACTCTTTTCCATCAGAAAACCTCAATTGCATGGACCTAACAACAATGGAAAGATTCAAGTTTGTAACCTTAACCTTTGACCACACTCAGTAGTGAAATGGCAAACCTTAATGTAACATTGCAAGTGTCAACCTTCACAATTCAGACTGTAGGCTTTCAATGTTGAAGACTAAAGATGAGATGAAACACGGCACAATACTTTCTAAGGGATACTTTCTAATGTAGACTAACCAATCACATGGTTTTCTAAATGAAACCTATAATAATCTTTAAATACATATGTCAAGCACATTTCGGTCCATCCAGCATGTCATACAGATAGTTTTTTCTTTATACGACTTTTAATCATCAGGCCAGCGTGACTTTGTTTGGTGTTTTGGTGGTGTTGAGGGGGTTTGTGTGGAAAAAGTGAAGCACATCGTCTATAATGCAATGATGCACCATTTTTGGTCAGGACTTGGCCTAACCTTTGCTATATTCCTGTCTGTCTGATTTCTCAGTTAAGTACTATATGAAAAGCTCAGACCTTTATACATTGCGAGCTAAGCTAAGCTGTTACTGTGGAGGCTACCACGTCGGACATTGTTGGACACATTGTTTACAAAATGTCTATTGTTGTCTTACTCTGCATGGTGGTTCATTGCAGACTGTAGCTTTACAGCAAGAGACATGTCCTGGGGTTTAATAACAATTTTGTCCATCCTGTGTGTAGCTTGCATGCTATTTTCGTGTTTGCATGGCATTCATATGGATGCACCAGTTTTCTTGTACACCAAAACCATGCTCCTGCTATTGCTGTTGAGCAAGGCACTGGCTTTAGTTGGCTTTAGAACTGGAGCTGGTTCTTAGGCATTGTAGTGCTGCATGATCTGTGTAAATTGATTTCTGTCTTTGCTCTCTTTTTTTATGTTCCATTGATGTTCTTATGTAACCACAGAGAGGAGGGGAGTGGTGCCTCGGTAAGTCTTAACCAAAGTTAATGAATGTAAATATCTGCTTTCATTTGGCATTTTAGCAACCTTTGTTATGATACAACTGCTGTCTAATTTCCAGACTTTCAAAAACCTCAGGTTATAGCTTTATTTGTGGTCTCTTTTATTGTAGGTGAAGGTGGAGGGCCTATCCAAGGCAGCTCTAATCAAAAGCCTGTCTCCCAGAGTCATGCTATCCAACCATCTTCTGCCTAAAGGGACCAAGATGAAGGTCAACCTAGAGGATCAGGGTCGTCAGAAAGTGTCCTTCAGCTTCGCACCAACCAAGAAGCCACTGCAGAGCCCGTTCTTCATCCCTGCCAGCCCTGACAAGTCTGGCGCTGAACCTCTTCCTGCCTTGTCACAGTCGACCTCAGACAAAGATGGACAGGATACAGACAGCAAAACTGAGCAAACGCAGACACCCGTGGTGCCAATATCAATAGCAGAAACACAGTCTCCAACTCCAGTCTCCTCAGTCACTAAACTGAAAACGGACCTAACTAAGATGCATTTCAAGAAGCAAATTCTCAGTGTCTCTGTGACTGAAGAGAAACCAACATCTGTTGTGCCAGAGGAGCCGCAATCCTCTGAATTGCAGGTTCTGCAGAAATCAACAAGTGAGAGTGTAACTGAATTTCCAACACCCCAGCCTCAGAATGTGATCAGTGTCGGCACCTCTGAGAATGCTCACATTGAAGCCTCTGAGACAAGGGTAGCCCCTAGCCTCAAGAAGCCAGCAGCTTCCTCAGGAAAAGATGAAGAGAGTCCCAGCAGTGCTGAGCAGGACGGTAAGGTATACAAAAGGAAAACCAGGTCCCAATCTGATAGTGCTGCACCTGGATCAGAATCTGATGGAGAATCAGTCCAGATGTCTTCCAGTAACAAATCACTTGACAACAAAAGCAAAACGAACTCTGACAGCAGAAGCAAAGAGGTGAAAAAGTCTTCCTCTGGTTCACATGTGGAGGAAAAGGAAAAAAGTTCCTTTAAGCGGTCAGAGAATCATGAAAGATCTTCTAGTTACTCCAAATCAGACCGTGATTCTAGACACACATCTTTACGCTCATCTCGATCAGACAAAGATCGCAGAAGGTCCAGGTCTAGATCACGGTCTAGATCAAGAGGCTCTCGAACAAGTTCATCTCACTCCAGGTCGGAGAGATCCCGAGGTGACAGAGGATCCCGCTCTGAAAGGTCATACTATCATGATTCTGATCGGAGATCACACAGGAATTCTCCACGCAGAGACAGAAGACGTTCCCGTTCTCGAACTGACCGAACTCGGGACAGTTCTGACTCTGAGGATGACCATAGGAAGACGAGGACAAGGACAAGTGATTCCAGTCGGTCATCCGTCCATGGAAGTTCACATAAAGAGTCAAAATCATCTTCCTACTCAAAATCTGAGAAAGCCTCTAAATCGGTAGATTCTCCTCACTCCTCAGAGTTGGAGAAAAGAACAAAGTCTGAAAGGACTTCAAAGCGACTATCAGACTCTGATTCCCAGCGCAAGTACTCTCCTGATCTGGACTCCAGTTACCGTAAATCTAGCTCCCATCACAAGTCGGAGACCAACAGCAAATCCTCTTCTTCCAATATGCATACCTATTCTCAACCTTATGAAAAACACAACAAAAGCATCTCTAGTGACTCTGAGGTAGATCATAAAGGAAAATCGCAGACTTCTGACAAGAGCTCTGGCTCAGAGGAGAACTGTAAAACTTCCCAAAGGAAAACCAGTAGGCCAGACTCGAAACAGATGACCCCTTCTAGATTTTCTGTTAAAGCTAGCGGACATGATAGACAATCAAATGACGTATTTCGCGGCCCTGGCAAAGCACCATCATGTGAAAACACCACAGAAACATGTCCTCAGAGTGAAAAAGAAAAATCTGATTCCCGGCCAGGTGGAAATGACCATGGTAATCAGGATTTTAAGGAGATGGTCTCGTGCACAGATGAGAGTCTGCAAGAATTGGCAACCAAGAAATCAGAAGAAACAAAGTCAGGATTTGAAGTTGAGAATGAAAATGCTTCAGATATAACCTCAAGTGAAAGCCTAAAGCATGTAAGTGCCGCCCTGGAAAACTTGACCAATGTGAACGATAGCCTTTCTTCTAGTAACCGACCACATGTGAACTCAAATGCAGCTGTCTTAAATTCATGCAATAGTAATGATAGTATAATGTGCTGCCCGGATAAGAAAGTTGTTGACTGTTCTCCAGGGCCAAAGTTTTTACTTGATACAGCAGATATACCTGTCACGCATGATGCCCAGCAAAACACTAAACCAGAGATCGTTGAGCTGAGTAATGTTTTGACAGTCGACACGCAGTGTGGCATTAGTGTGCTCCTCAAATCTGATTCAGCGTGTCCTGAATCTGAGAATCAGCTGACACTTGAACAACAAAATACGGATACTGTGAAAAAGAGCAGCAGTACTACCAAAAAGTCCAGATGGGATATTGTTGGGCAGGACACCTCAGAGAGTGATAATTCACAGAGGACACTTTGTGCAGAGAGTAAGCCGGCTACTAAAAAAGTGATCTCTGTCAAAAAAATTGAGTTTTCTAAAGACAATAACCAACAAGACTCTGACATTAACAATACAATTCAGAAAGAAGCTGAAACACATTCCAAACGGGTGAAGCAGACTGACATCTCTAAGCAGGAGGTCGGCTCAGACAGCACACCCGTGACCGAAAAATACAGAGACCAAAGTGAGCCTTCACAAGCGAGCACCAGCATTGTCCACTGGGACTCGATTGTTTCTCAAAAAACAAACACGGATGAGCCTCTGCACATAGATGATGCATCACATGTCGAACTAGCTGCAAAGATGCAGAGTTGGAATGGTCATGAAGAGAAATCCAAGGACGATGCTCACAAGAGCAATTTTACGAAGAGAACATCACTTGATCAGGATGCATCAGGAGGACAGAGTGAGGCCAGTGACAGTGACAACTCGGAGTATGACTCTGATTGTGACAAGGCTATAAAACGATTGCACTCTGTGGTGGTGGTGCCAAAGAATTCTTCTCTGACAATGGATACACAGGACACGGGAGCTTCCCCATGCACTCCAATGAATAGTTTAGAACTGAAGAATGCTAATATTGCAGCTGACCTGAATATCAGTGAAGTCCTAAAACAAAGGCATGGGAGTCCTTCCACTGCATTTGTGGAGACCAGTGGGCCATGTGCTGGTGGATACGATTCATCCAATTGCAGTATGTTGTGTCAGTCCCAGAGTAATATGATTGATAGCACCAGTCATTTGGAGGGTTCCAGCTCCATCTGTGCCCTGCCTTACATTGCTGGTCATATAAGTGCCCGTGGAAGTGCCACAGATCCATCTGCCCACAGCTTTGATAATTCCAGACAGTGTGAGCAAGGGCCCAAACAGCATAGTGTAAGCAGCAGAGGTGCAAGGATGTACACCCACTACAAACAAGATGACTTCTCCAATGCTGACAATATTAATGACAAGAATGGATTCGGCCCGGGTTGGGATTTCTCGCAATCGGAACAGCCCAGTAGTACATACCAGCAGCCTGATAGCAGTCATGGGCCAAAGTTACCAAACACTAAATTGACAGGAACCTCTCCCAAGGAACAGGAGCACATGCAGAGTAATGCCTCTTGGAACCACCAATCCCCAAACATGCAGCTAAGCAGACAACCCTACCTCCATGTGCACGAACATTTTCAGGATGCTGCGGGTGAGATCCACCCCGACTCCCTAACTAATGACCATGACGACTACAGTGGGCATAAACTATCTAATCTTAGTAAAACAGCTGTTGAATGCAGTGGACCTAACACTCCTGGATCATCAAGCTTTGTACAAGGTCATGAAATAAGCAGTAACAGCAGGGGCTCTGCTGTGCCTGACCCCCCTAGAGAAGACAGTTTTCGACCCCACAGAGGCCGGGGTCCTCCCAAGAAAAGGCGCCCAGAGATTGAGTCAGATTCAGACAACGAGGCAGAAGCTGGGCCAGCAGGAAAAAAGGAGCGTCAAGGAGATGCTGACGCCTCTAAGGAAACTCTTGTCAAAGCCGCCCGTCCATCACTCACTCTGCAAGACTTTCAAGACTCCAATAAGTGGAGAGAGTCATCCAAGTCCAAGAAGATGCCCCCCTACTTTGACTTGATTGAGGAGAACCTGTACCTGACTGAGAGGTAAGGTGTTGTCCAGCCTGATTAACAAAACAAATTTAGTTGTACAAAAAAAATCACCTTTGTGCCCAAGTTCTTTCAGGCTTAAGCTTTGAAAGCTTTTTAATGTTTTATTGCAGAAAGAAGAGCAAATCTCATCGAGATATCAAGAGAATGCAATGTGAGTGCCCAGTGCTGCCCAGAGAGGAGCGCTCAAGGGGAGTACTAGCATGCGGGGAAGACTGTTTAAACCGGCTACTGATGATTGAGTGGTAAGTTGATAATTACAGATAGAGCTATGACTGTGTAAGAACAAAAACATTTTTTTAATTAAAAATTTTATAGGGTTTATCTGTTAGGAAAACCTGGAAATACAAAAAAAGTATTTTGAATTATAAGTATTAAAAGAATTACACAAATAGTGGAGAAAGGTATATCACATTTTTGACACAAATTATATTTGTTGCTTTAGCAATAGGAAATAGGAAATTATGTACCTAAATAATAAGAGCTGGACAAGAGTCGGTATGAATCATTCTGTTTACCATCCAGCAAATTAAAAATCTGTGTAGGAGCCTGTTGACAAACAGATGTTAACTAAAGAATATCTTCTTTTATTTTATTTCCTCCCCCCCAGCTCATCACGGTGCCTGAATGGAGTCTACTGCTCTAATCGGCGCTTTCAGATGAAACAACATGCAGACTTTGATGTTATCCTCACAGAAGACAAGGGCTGGGGACTACGGGCTGCTAAAGACTTGTCTTCGTATGTTTCTTAGAAGCTTTTGATATAAAAATGTTTCAATGTTTTACTAGCATTTTAACTTAAAAATTCAGAAAATTGCTAGTTATTGTGGGGCTTCCTACTCTATTGGAGTACGTTAGTGCGACACGGTGAAGGTGTTGTTCGTGTTATGGTTTCCATCTTTGTAAAGTAATAACATTCCAAAACAAAATATGTGCCATTTGAACAGGTTGATGTCTGCGCTACTAGGATTAGAATAAGTCAATTTAAGGCTAAGAAGAAGGTTTATAAGAAATCTTTTTTCTCACAAAATGGTAATTTGTGAGGATGGTATGTACATTGTGGAAACATTGGCAAAAAGCTAATATGCTACTGGACTCTAACCTTTATGTGACAGTTAATTCATGTTCTTAAATGTTATGTTTGAAAAAATGTGACAGGATAAATGTCAGACTTAATTGATTTTATTGCTATCACAGAAACACCTTTGTACTGGAATACTGCGGGGAGGTATTGGACCACAAGGAGTTCAAAACAAGGGTGAAAGAATATGCCCGCAATAAGAACATCCACTACTATTTCATGTCTCTAAAGAATAATGAGGTAAAAGATGACATGACGCACTACAATTAAAGTTTAATATTTAAACTGCAATATGTAATGATTCAGGTAAAGTGGCTGGCAGAAATAGATTGACATTGTGTTATGTCTCTTCAGATCATTGATGCAACACTGAAGGGTAATTGCTCTCGGTTTATGAACCATAGCTGCGAGCCTAACTGTGAAACCCAAAAGGTACAGTGGCAAAAGAAGGCAATATAATAATACTTTTTCAGGTTAACTTACTGAAAGCTGACTTACCTGATGATGATTTTTTAATCCCATTCCAGTGGACTGTCAATGGCCAGCTTAGAGTTGGGTTCTTCACCACAAAGGCTGTCACTGCAGGAACTGAACTGACATTTGATTACCAGTTCCAGAGATATGGGTACTGTTTCTCTGCAGTTATTATCTGTGTTCACACACACACACACACACACACACACACATATATATGTGAGTAATTATTGAACCCTTTGACTGATGGTTTGTCTGTGGATATTTTAACTTTTTTTGAATTTTTTTCTACAGCAAAGAAGCACAGAAATGCTTCTGTGGAGCACCCAGCTGCAGAGGTTTCCTGGGTGGGGAGAACAGAGTTAGTGTCCGGGCAGCTGGAGGGAAGATGAAGAAAGACCGCAGTCGAAAGAGTGCTCTCACCACAGTCAGTTCTTTCAGTCATATTTGAAAGTGTCATTGGTTTACACCTAGCTGGTTGTAATGTTAATGTGGTTGCACAAGAATAACAATTAGTGAATCAGCTTAAACTGGCATGCCACAATTTTTTGTTTGTGCTTTTCACCCAGAGTGATGTTAGCGCTGTTTTGTATGTATACAGGCTAAAATGTCTCGAGCAATTTCTCCAAGAAAAATGTGTTCTTTTTGATGATGACATCACTTTGTCCTTCCTCAGGTTGATGAGGAGCTGGAGGCGTTACTGGAGAATGGAGAGGGCTTGTATGATGAGAAACAGGTGGTGTCTCTCTGCAGACTAATGGTCCGAGTGGAAACCATGGAGCAGAAACTCATCTGCCTCAAGCTCATACAAGTATGACCTGAGCGGTTGATGTCTTGTTTTTATTGGTCATGTTTGTTATTTTAATTTGCAGTACGTGATACGATATCTTTGTGTGGCACAGGATACTCAAAATCCGTCATGCCTGAAGCAGTTCCTGGACCATCATGGACTGTCTTTGCTGTGGATCTTCATGGTAGAGCTTTCTGAAGCTAAAGGCAACAGTGCCAATAACATCAAACTGCAGTTAGAGGTAACATATGCCGTTGACTTTGCATTAAAACATTCATAATGTTGTGACGTTCCACTGAAGTAACTGAATTTCAAAATCATCATAGCCTGTACGGTCATATACCCAGCCGTTTGCTGTTTGATCACTGATAATCTATTCTGTTTACAGATTATGAAGACACTGGCTGTGCTGCCTATCTCTACTAAGAACATGTTAGAGGAGAGTAGAGTCCTGACCTTCATTCAGCGCTGGGCCCAGACAAAAACTCTCCCCCAGCCTGCCGAGATGGACGGCTACTCAAGTGAGAACACGTCCCGTGCTCAAACACCCCTCAACACTCCTGATGGTTCCTCCACCAAACTGGGACCAGAATTGGATGGCGACACCTCCAAACCCGCTGTGTACCGCCGCCTTAAAATCATCAGTGAAAACAGTCTGGACAGCGCACTCTCTGACGCTAGCAAAGCATCTGATGGGAAGGAGGAAGAGGAGGAGGACGATGATGAGGAAGAAGACGAATCCTCACAAGCGGCACTTCCTGACGCCAAACAGTTGAAGGCAGATCCAGTGTGTGAAACTGCAGACCCAATGAAGGGAACGACGGAGGAGTCGGTGAAAGAGGAGACACAGGAAGAGACGGGGACAAGTTCAAGCAGTCAACAGCAACCACAAACTGAGGAGGTGACAGAAAAAATGGAGTTGGATTTGGAGAAGGAAATTGAAATGAAAGAGGACACGGTTGAGGGTCAGACAGATGAACTTGTGGGGCCAAAAGAGCCCAGAGAAGAACAGGAGAGTGGGGAGGAGCAAACCAGCCAGGCAGTGACAGAAAAAGCTGAACTAGATGGAGACCAGCCCACCGTTATGGTTCCTGAGCCAGAGTGTCTGTCCGTCCTAACAGATGTGGCCGAGCTTCCACCTGAGCCGCCATTAGAAAATATAGAAGCCCAGGCAGAGACACAAGAGGCTGAGAAACCTCCACCTGGCAGTGAGGCGCAACTTGGTGAATCTACCACGGATGTAGCCCCAACCTCTGAGACCCCAGAGACCAGTATTCCCTCTGAGGTCGTAGCGACCCCTGTGGACCCATCAGTGATAGGAACTCCATCTCAAGATGAAGAGGAAGGTGTCTCAGATGTGGAGAGTGAGAGAAGTCAGGAGCCCCAACTCAGCTCTGTGGACATTAGTGGCATGGCTTCCAGGCTTCTCGAAAGCTGGAAGGATCTGAAGGTGAGCTCAAATAGTCACTTTTATAGGCAGACATTGTCAAAAATGTATTAAAATGTCTAGTAGTATCCTTTTTTTAGTTTGTATGCTATTTTCTGTAGTTTAAAGGCAAAGTTGTGCTTGTCCTTTCAGGAGGTATACAGAATACCAAAGAAGAGTCAGGTGGAAAAGGAACCAAATGGTAAGTTTAGTCCAATGCTGATTTTTGGCCGAGAATTATTTCCGCATGACTTTGACAAATCTTCTCACAGATCGCAGCCGAGATCGAGACACAGCTTTGACACCACGCACCACATCTGGTAGTCGAGAACGCGAAAGGGAGCGAGAGAAGGAGAGGGAGCGCGACAGAGACCGGGATTACGACAGAGATCGGGATCGAGACTGGGACAGGGAGAGGGACAGAGACAGAGATCGCGATCGTGACCGTGACCGGGACCGTGACCGGGATCGAGCCTCTGACAAAACTCCCCGCAGCAGTGAGAGACGGAGGAGACGCTCCACCTCTCCACCACCCTCGTCCTACGAGAGGAGCAGCCGACGCACCGAGGAACGGTAAGAATTCTTGAGATTGTGGGAACATTGTCAAGAGTTTCTTCCAAACATAGTGTAATATTTGGACAACTGTACAGTACCGTATACGGTACAGTACGGTAATGTATATAAATAGTAAGCTTCTGGCTTTAAACTGTGGTCTCATCTGGATTTCTAAGGTTTGACCCATCTAACAGCAACAAGACACCAAGGGGAACTGGTGTCAAGGAGCGCAACAAGCTGTCCACAGAGGAGCGCAGAAAGCTGTTCGAGCAGGAGGTTGCTCAGCGGGAAGCCCAGAAACAACAACAACAGATTCAGCAGCAGCAACAGCAGCAGCAGCAGCTTCAGAATATGGCTTATGACCCTGCTCTGGCCTATTCCTCCAGCCCCGGCTTCATCACGTACCCTCCTGGATATCCCATCCAGACCTTTGTGGATCCCTCCAACCCCAACGCAGGAAAAGTACTGCTACCTACCCCTGCGGTTGAGCCCACCATGAACTATGAACAGACGCCCCCCCAGCGTCTCATCTCAGACCTCGGACTGACCTCTCCATCCTCCTCTTCCCAGGCCACTCCAGTCTCTAATCTCGCTCAGCACATCACCACCACCAACCTCACCAGTGGCAACCCTCAGCAGTATGCCCAGCCAACTGTAGCAATCCAGGACGCAGGCGTAGCTGTCCTCTCTGTACCTGCCCAGGTGGCCCCTCCGGTACAGGGCCAGCAGAGCTACACCACCCTCTGGGATCCCACTACTCAGCAGGCAGTGACCGTGCAGACTCAGCCTGCACAGCAGTATGCCACAGCCCCAGCGCAGGCTCAGACACAGACGGCCATCTACTACCAGGGCCAGCCGTGCCAAACCATCTACAGCATCCCCACCGCCTACCCTCAGGCCAGCACTCCTGTCATACAGGTAGGGTACCCTTTGCCTGGTTCTAATATCCTTTTTACTGTACTGTAGAGTATAGTGTTAAAAAACATACATTTATTTATTTTTGCTATTAATGTGGAAGATCCTTTGTCTTAAGGGTGTAACAATTTGTGGTTGGACTTGATATGTTACCGTAACAGTCATGACTGCATTTGCATTTAAAATGTTATTATTACCATTCAACTTCAACAATATAATGAATGAAGAAACTAAATGGATGAGCCAAAATTGAGTTTTTTCTAACTAATTTAGTGTTTTTTTCCCAGCAACATGGCAGTACAGCAAAAATAATATAATACGGTGGGAAAAAGATGGGATATTTCATCTCCCCTCAACAATCGTAGCTCATACTAAACACACAGTAAGAGACTTTGAATGTCTAGAGTAACTGTTTGATGTGAACGTACTGTTTCTGAAGGCGTACACTGAGCCCACGGCCAGCTACCTGCATGGCCAGCCTGTGTATCCAGGCCATCAGCAGGGAGTTGTGGTGCAGCAGGGAGGCACGGTCACTACCATCGTCACATCCCAAACTGTCCAACAGGTAACGCATACACACTCTGTCCACTTTCTAAAGCATGCGAGGTAAAGAGACGTCTGCACTTAATCCATGACAGATAAACAACAATGCTTTGTAGCCCCCAAACAATTGTATCTGTAAACCAGATGGATATTATTTAAGGAAAGAAAGGTGTTTTGGTTTGAAAGAAGGGACATGAGGGTAGGGCTGCTTAAATGTGATTATTTAATTTGATTAATTTTTAATATTATATTTATATATGAATTTATATTTATATATATATATGTGTGTGTGTGTGTGTGTGTGTGTGTGTGTATGTATGTGTATATATATATATATATATATATATATATGTATTTATGCAACAGTTTATCAGGCAATTTAAGTCTCCTCTTTTGAGATTTTCAGAAATCTGTATTGTGCTTTGTGTGATTTTGAGGCAACCCTCCGCATCAGTGTGGCCACAAGGAGGTAGTATACATCTAAATGATGCCACTCGTTAGAGCAACAGTGTGTGGGTCCAAGGCCAGTCTCAAACAACGACAAAGTGCCGTTTTGTGACTAGAACAAATAAAGGAAATGGCTCAGTGGGCTCCATTTGTAAATAGGAATCTTAAGTGACTTCATACTACAGCTGTTGTTTGGGGAAAAAAAGATTTTGATGCTAACACTCATTTTCTATTTCTTCTCCTCTCCAGGAAATGATTGTACCCAACAATGTGATAGACCTGCCTCCTCCCTCTCCCCCCAAACCCAAAACTATTGTTCTACCTCCCAACTGGAAAGTGGCCCGGGACCCTGAAGGAAAGATCTACTACTACCATATTGCCACAAGGTCTGCATTGCTGTGCGTCTGTGAAATGAGTGTGAAATGCATGTATTGGTATCTAACATTACTTCCCTCTGCACATCAGGCAAACACAGTGGGACCCTCCAACCTGGGAAGGAAGTAGCGACAACACTAGTGTGGACCATGAATCTGAGATGGACCTGGGAACGCCCACCTATGATGAGAATCCTTCCAAGGTGAGCTTTTAGCAGTGATTGTTTTCAAAGTGTCTCGTGAAATGTGAACTATGTGTAGCAGTTGTGCACTAGACTTTTGCGCTTTTTGGATAGTAGCTAGTGGAAAGGAAAATCTATGTTTCTTCATTTGACTACAATGAAGTATCCTCTTCACTTTTTCGTTCGGTTCCCAGAAAGTTTGTGCTTGGATGCAAAACCTGATTATAGTGTTTGTAACTGAAGATGCTGCACTACTGATTACTTTCAGCTGTGTCTCAAGGGGGGGGGGAGAAAAAAACACAACACTGTATTCATCGAGTGTTATGACCTAGGCGATGACTCCTCCTCATAAAATGGCTTCATCAGAATCTACATGGAGACAAAGATTTGAAGAGAGAATCCACTCAACCCACCCCCTGCTCAGCTGTCTGTCCCTTAGCCTCAAGGCTGTAAGGGGAGGGGGTGGCTCGGCTCATCTCTTCTTCCTCAGCCTCGTTTGTTTTCCCTCTTCATTTTTATCCCGACTTTGAGGATAATAGAAACCATCTGGCAGGCCAAGCATTCATTTATTTGCGGCTTTGTGTATTATAGTCTAACTACGCAAGTGTCCCTTTTGTCTTTTTTAAAGAGATGTAACAGAGTTTGGGGGGGGGCGGGGGCATCAAAAACTGAGATGGCGAGATCCGAGTTTTTCATGCAACGTTTCCTGCCAAAAACAGCTACAAGGTCATGGACCATTTCCCAGCATGCGTTTAGACCGTGGTGGCGTCCACGTCCAACACTTGAAACTATGGCACATGCTCTGCACTTGTAAAGCGTCCAATTTCACTGTTTCTGGATTCCAGGCCCTGGCACTGTGTGTTCGTGTGTGTGTGTGTGTGTGAATCTGTTGTACTTGCTTTTGATCCTCGCCACTTTGTTGTGGGAATAGGCGGTCAGCTGTTGCCTGTTTGCCTTAGTTGTTGAAGGCAGGGGCCCGAGAGGCAGCATACTGGCAGGATATCCTTGCTTTGTGTCAAGTAGCTGGTGCGCGGGTGCTGTTTGATACCCCACTGACCTTGATGGCTACCGTTTTGCAGCCAGTTGCCATGTTTGATTGAGCTGATGCACAGGTGGGGCCTCACTTGTGATTTTAATTGTGGAAAAGGACTCTGCTGGATTATGTCAGTATGACATAGTAAAACTGTCTTCCACTATAGCTAAGAAAAAGTCTGACAAACTCATGAAAGAAGTAGAATTGGATGGGAGTTGGTTTGTAAAGCCAAGGGTTTAATGCGAAACAAATTGTATTTATTTTCAAACAAGTATTTTAATGACACCATGCATGTCTTCTGTGATGTTGTTACAGTTTTCCACAAAGACAGCTGAAGCAGACACTTCCAGTGAACTGGCTAAAAAGAGTAAGGAGACATTTCGCAAAGAGGTGAGCTGAAGTCTCTGTGAACAATGTTGTTTGACGCCAGCTGTTTCCATTTTTCCTAACCTCCCCTAGCCACCCATGCCAGTTTTAATTTTTGTTTACATATACTACTCCTTTTTAACAAGTCCTTGTGTGTGTTACTCAGATGTCCCAGTTCATAGTGCAATGTCTAAATCCTTATCGGAAGCCAGACTGCAAACTTGGACGCATCAGCAACACAGAAGACTTCAAACACCTGGCCAGAAAGGTAAGATTAAACGATAAGATGTTTACTCTTGCAGTTAGAACTTCCATTAATGCTGAGAACCGCTTCGAACCGTTCCTTGGCCTCTGTGTGGTCGGAGCACAATGAAAGCATTGGTCAGCTTTTTATTTAAAAGGAAACGTTTTCAAAGTTTCCCTCAAACCAGAACTAAATAGTTGAGCTCCCACGATTTCTTTCTCCAGCCAAATGTTTTTTGTATTGTGCCTCTGGAAGAGACTACGAACACATTGTACATGTAAAGTATTATGTCCCTTGCTTTTGTTTTACTCATTCTTTTCTGAAAGCTCTTTTCAACCAGCATTTCTTCAAAGGGCTTTTTTCTTTTTTTTCTCTATTTTTCCATGGTTCCCAGTGGGTCCGTGGATTGTGTATGTAGGGAGTGGTTTGCCCTGAGTGGCACTCGGACATACCAGGACAATGAGGACATGGGCACAATAAACAGAAAGACGAGTTGGGCTTCGCTCATTTAGAGATTGCATTTTATCGTCTAAAATTATAAAGGGCAAGTCACTAAAAGAGATTAACCAATCCAACCACTCTGCCACAACTTAGATAGACATTATAATTATATCATGGCTGTAGTCTGTTCACCAGAAACATGTCTAACTCTTTCCTCTGCCCTTCCTTCTAGCTAACTCACGGAGTTATGAATAAGGAGTTGAAAGCTTGCACCAATCCTGAGGACCTTGAGTGTAACGAGAATGTGAAGCACAAGACCAAGGAGTACATCAAGAAGTACATGCAGAGATTTGGCTCTGTGTACAGGCCCAAGGAGGACACAGAGGTGTACTAGCCTCAGAGGCCGCAGATGTTACACTTGATGTTGCGCTAACACAGGAGAAGCACAGATTTGCCTTTCCATTCACTCCTTCATGTACGTACTGGTCAGTCTGAACCATGAAGTAGTTTCTTCCGCGTATTTATGACTAAGAATTGCACTGCTGCCCAAGAAGCTCTCCAGGCCCCTGTGGATCGCGGAGGAGCCCCATCCTAGAGACTGTCAAGAGACTTGAGCGTCACTGAATGACCCGAACCTCCAGGTGCAGTGCAGTGTTCTCGAAGGATGACACTGAGGGGTGCTACAGAGACTGTTTTCACTGACTGTTTGATTTTAAGTATTTCTTTTCTCCATTTGTGGCTCTTAAATGTTCCCGAGATGATCACCTCAATTCCACTTTTTAAACTCTTATAGACCTGAATGAGGATTACTCAATGGAATCAGCTTTTGGTATCATATTTTCAAAGTTTGTTACTTTCCACTGTTAAAAATGGAACAATGACAGAACAGTCCAGTCCCGTCCCCCCCCCCCCCGTCCCCCCCCTCCATTTCCTTTTCCTTGTGCACGCTTCAGCCCCCTGCCACTGACTCTATCTGGTGCTGCTTTTAACTGGGCTGTGGAGGTCCAAGCTTCCACTCCTCAAACCCTGCCTTCTTAACCACAAGACTTTTGGAGCCTCTGTTGTTTTATGAATGCACGATGTAGGCTGAGGTCAGCGTGGTATCCTTTATGGAAATTCCTACATTTTCCATGAATCCTGCTTCAAGTAATAGGCACTCACCGGGATGATGAGCTTTTACTCTCAATACACTTAGGGATCATCCAATAACCAGGAGGTAGGCAATGGGGTTAGTGATCAATATTTTCATGTCTTTTATCAATTTATGTATAATAATGGGAGCATGGTTAAAATGCTACGTTTGATGTGCTGTTTAGCTGTTTTTTCCCATTTCCTGTCCAACCCCTCCCCCAACTTGTTCTCTCCCGTTTCCTCTTCTGGCAGGAATAATGCTGAAAATGAAGGTTGTAGCATTGCAGTTTTAACAATTTCTAATCATCTTGTGTGTTCTGGTTCTTTTTTTTATCATTTATATGCCCAGGTGAGACATTAGAAACACTTAGGCTGACCTCGCGCCACAAACTGTTGCACATCAATTTCCAAGATTTTTAGGGATGCCAAGGTAGTTTCACGAGCATTAGGTCACCAGTTTGTTGCAGCCTATTAAATTGCATTAACTAAAGCTCCAACATATGTACATTGCTTTATATGTGAATATACTGAAGACTAGTTTTGGGAATGTTTAAATAAGCAGACATTTTGTATAAGGACTCATTTCATGATTGAAAGTGTAAATAATGTGTGAAATTACCAAAGCTGTACGCAGGAGAGTAGGGTCAGGGATCACAGCGAACCCACACATCCTCACCAGCTCAGCCCTCCTGATGCAGTTCCCACATCAGTCTGTCAAACTTAGGACCCCGCTGACTCACAGCCCTCAGTGGTAGGGGAGATTTTCATGTGTTTTTTTGTTGTTGTTGTTGTTGTTCGTTTTGTCTTATTTTTCTATGTACAAAGTAAGTTTCACCCTACTCTACTGTAAGTATTGTGTAAGCACATTGTCATACCGAGTGTACAAACATTTTAAAAGATAATAAACTTTTTTTGTAAAATTACATCCATTTTCCAGCTGTGCAGTTGAATTGGGTTCACTTGGGTGTCGGTTAAATTGACTTGAACAGATCTGAGCAAATGTGAGTGACCTCTGTTACATGATTAACTACTGAGTGCACACCCAATCCCATTTTAGATTGGCTCCCTCCTCTAATAAGCGGTGCACATGGCATACATGCCACTACAGCACATCCGCACAGTGTTGAGCCAGATGTTTGGCCCCAGTAAAGGGAATCAAAGTGATCGACTGCCTTCATTAGAGACGTTCAGTGTGCTCTAAATATGGAGACCCGTGACGAGAGGAGAGAGGCGCTGGTGTGCTTCCTCGCTCTCCTCTGTCCCAACCCCCCTCCCAGTGTATGCACATTCCGCAGCCCCATGCCTGTGTGCTCCAGACCGCAGTTAAGCAGTCCCGTCTGGAGTGTGTGACGGCATGTAACACTGCCCTAGGCCATGCAAGATGCCTGCTCCCACTTAGAACTGAATGCAAAGAGATCATTAACAGATTTGAGTTAGCAGAGCGGAGGGGGAGCAGAAATCAGATTGTGCCTCAGAAAGACACTTATCCTCCAGAATATTTAGAATAAAGCTGTTATTTTCATTTCACCCTTAAAGAATTAAATACCTCTTAACTGATTTGCCTCAGGGTTTTGAATAGGAAATGTTCTTACACATTAAATCCCTTAATAAGGGGTACTATATTCCAAATATGTCCAAACCCTCTCACTGTGCAATCCATCAAGTGGGTTTTATATTTAACTAAGTGACAGGTATGTCTATAGGACCGTAATTACGAAGGCATATAACATTGTATCCAAATTACATTAGAAATGCCAGATTTTATGCTAAACTGCTAATTGTTTAGAGCCTAAAGTTATGACACAGATACCTTTAAAATAAAAATTTATCAAACTACTGAGGCCTGTTGAATCTTTTTTGTCACTTGTACTTTCAGCCCTATCAGATGAACAAGTACCCCTTCAACAACACCATTTATTTCAACCATTTATCTTAGCTATATCAGCTGTATATCCGTTCATTTTAACTACTATTTCAACCATTTAGCTATCCATTACTTTCAGATAACTATCAGCTAGCTAGCTTTTTCAGCCATGCATTACTATTAGCTAACCTTTTGAACTGTTAACCCATTACTTTTATATAACATTATTTATTTTAACCACTTAAATATTAGCTTTAATATCACCATTCATCCATTAAGTTTAGCTTGTTCACCAGTGTTGAGTTTAGGTTAACCATTTCAGCTGGTTACTTTTAGATATTTGAAAACTACTTGCTAGTCAACTATTTTAATAATATATCACTTTTTAAAAGTGATGGATAAATGCTAAAAAAAAATATATAAAATAAAAATGTAAATGTTATCCATCCACTAGTTTTCAGGCACTCTTAAAATAGTGTTCAGGTGTTACAAATGGATATAGACGGAGGATATATCATATAAACATATATGGATATATTTTTTCTTTTCATTGTAATTGTAAAGTATCATCTCCTCTATGAAACTATGCTTACTGGGCAGAGTCCTCCTGTTGCAAGAAAAGAGCCGTGACTTATCAAAGTTATTTATTAAATGAATAAAACTCTTACAAAAACACATTGAGGCATACCATTAGGAAATATATACACAAAACCATACACGGCTGGCATTAAAAAATATCAAACCATCAGAGGCCATCACGTAGTGTAACTAGCACACCTCAGATGTCCATGGTTCTCATAGATTTTATTTAGTTTCAGACTTGAAATGGTTGTTGAAATAAATACAAAAGCAAGATGGCGACTTGGACACAAGCATTGATGTTAACAGTGTCTTTGTTTTTTTCATGTCTAAAATGAGATACAAAGGTGACAAAAATGGAGCTGTGTATTATGAATGTAAGGAGAATAAATTAATTTATATTCCTTTTCTTCAGTCTTCACAGTTCATATATGATCTCACTTTAAGCCATGACTTATCAAAACAAACCAATATTTAAGATATTTACAATCATAGGTGATTATTAGGAAGAGCTAAAAAAGGTGTTTTTTAAAATATATTTCACAGAATGCTTCATTTTCGTGTCCTCTAATGAGACCTGAAACATTACTGGTGAATTATAAATCCTTTGTGTAAATAAATACCAAGGGTACTTAGTGACTGCAGCAGAAAAAGAAGAAAAAACCCAACAGAACGAGGAAACAAATGTTAAAAACAATCTAGTGAGTAGTTCCCTACACATTAGATAGTGTTCTCATAAAGGAAATAGCATCGGGATGGTTAAGAAGATTCAACCCTCTATTGCCACTAGAGAAATCTGATCACTTGGCTATGTAAACACCTAATTGGGTTTCCTGGAGTTTTCTTCTCTTTGTAGGCATGCATGGAAATGCTCCCACATAGGGAAAGTCACATTGTGTTGGAAAGCAGTGATGTTGGAAGAAACAGTCTCCTTTTGGCAAACATCAACTGCAATACCAAAGTGGTTACTGAAGTTGTGAGTAATAAAAAAGCCTAGCCACACTAGAAACTTGATGATCTAATCCAGCCATATTTGTTTACAATAGCACGTGGAAGGCTGATATGTTTTAGAGGGGGCAGAGGATAAATTTGATTACTGACCAAATAACATGTAAACAGTGGTTTTAGAATAATCAAATGCAGTACTGCATGTAAACGACATTGTAAAGGCACTTGTGTAGTGTACGTCAATCAGTATAACCAGGTTTCTGCAGTGTCCATTCAGGAAGTTAACCAGAATTGAAAAATGTTGTTCTCTCGGCAGTGAGAGGTTGCGACATACTGTGTATTCAGTCTGTTTATTTGCCCTAGTAACTGGCGATTTCCTCTGTAGCGATACCAGACACATAGCAGGAGATTCTTTCATGAAATTGGAATCATGTAAAATCAAATGGTGACACAAACTTGGGGAAAGTGTTACAAGTATATTTTTTTGTTCTCTTAGTAAAACCTGAATCATAAGTGTCCAACCTAGCAATCAGAGCCTCCAACAGTGAAAGAGGTGTTGATATCAGAGTGCCTCCCTTGTCATTTCAATGGAAGTTCTTCACTTGAGTCTGTTAGTGTCATACGTGTGTTTGAGGAGCTGTCAGACCACAGAGACACCCTGCGTGGGGCAGTTAAGAGCTGTTACCACGTCAGGCCTCTCGATGCGGGCCAGTGCAGAACACAGCAGTCCCAGAGAGGAGCCTTCTTTCTGGGCCCAGTTTGAGAGGAGCGTGTGAGCGGGGGCCTCTCCACGCCCAAACAGGTCCAGCTGTTCAGGCTCATAGCCCAGCGCTGCGCCCAGCTGCCTCCAACCCCGGCCCCCTCCCTCCTGCAGGAGGCGCTCAACCTCTTCCTGCCTGTGGGGTGGTAGGTTGATGTACAGACGATTGTCCTGCTTGCTGTCCCTCTTAGTACCTGTGGAAACAAACAAAATTTGCTTACCGCTTGGCTATTTCTACCAAGAAAACTAACCGATTAAATATTTCCAATAATAATAATATTTATATTATTAATGGATATGAAACAAAGGTCTTAATATAGTTCTTGCTTTTAAGAAATACATGGCTCAGTATTTTATAGGCTTGAAATTAGTAAGCTTCCTCATTAACATTCTTGTGGGGAACACTGGGACCCACTGTCATATGTGTCGAATGCATTTACCTTCTCGTAAAAAAAAAGGCCAATTTAAAACTTATTTTTAAACCTGCATTGTTTGCTAGCGAGCAGTCTTCCGCTTCACTGTTTTTTTGTTGACACATTGCTATATTTCTCGGTGCATTACTGCCACGACTGTCGATAACTGGAACCATCACTGGCAGCAAAGCACATACGTTTGCATAAGATACAAGAAACAAATTGGGGACCAACTCACAAAAACACTGCTCAATAGCTCCACTAGTATAATAGTGTTTTGTCTGGAACATTAAATAAATGTTCCTTTTTCTATAACAATCCTTTATATTAGAAAGTCCCGG
This sequence comes from Nannoperca obscura, assembly GCA_036024295.1. Lineage (NCBI taxonomy): Eukaryota > Metazoa > Chordata > Actinopteri > Centrarchiformes > Percichthyidae > Nannoperca > Nannoperca obscura. The sequence goes on along the minus strand of JAVQJL010025463.1, from coordinate 13,303 downwards.
GTCATTTGAAGTTGCATTCAAGGACTTTAAAATCAATTCTTAAATTGTACAAGTAGCCATTAAGTATTATGAGTAGCAAGGTAATGTGAGTAATTCAATTTTAGTATTAAAATTCTATAAAGAAATAAATTGGCACAGCCTTCAGGATTACATGGTATTTTCCTTGTGAGTGCATATCAGCACATTTAGTTAATAAAGGTCTAGATGTTTTAGTAACCTTGTTAAAATATCCTCTGAAACCTTAATTTAGTTCAGTTTCAAGGAGCCTTTGTCTAACACACCTTTGCTGGGCTGGTTGTCCTGCAGGCTCTGAGAGTCCAGAAAAACGCCGCTGTCACTTTGGAGCTTTTCTCCCTCTGGAGATGTTCCCAACTCAGCCGCACGGGCCTTAGAGAGAGCCCTCTTCTGTTTACACGATCTCCAGCTGAGAAGCGCAGGGGAAAACAATGTCAGTTAAGCTACCCACAGTGATCTATTTTTCATCATTATTACATCCATTTAAGGACCAGGACTCACCATTTATAAGCCACATAAAGAAGCAGACCCAGCACCACAGCAGCCAGAACAGACACATAGGCCAGAATGTTGTTGCTGCCACCCTGATCCTGTGGGGTAAACTTGGCCGTTCCAGGGGAAGGACTGGCCTCCTCTTCATCGGTCCCATCCAGAGCAGGACGAGTCAGAATGTGCAGCCTCTTATCTATTGAGATTGAGAAAGGGAGACGTGTCAGCCACAGTATCAATGTATATGCACATATGAACATCAGAAACACATTTCGGCTCTATAAATTAGGGCCAGAAATAATTCCACAGATGCCTGTGTGCCAAATGTAATGATAGCCTCAGTCATCCCGGGCCCCTGGGGTTTTGAAACCTTTCATTGCCCCTGTTTCCAGCCTCGTTCTCCCTCCTGCGGTCTGCCTATTTTAGGATCAAACACTACAAGGTACTGTGCTGACCTCTCTGGGGTCAAAGGGTCAGGACATATGGACCCAGAGTGTGTACAGATGACCTTACTCCTGGAGAGCGAGTGTAGCCATTTGGGAGCAAACAGTCACTGTTGTCGGGGTCAGTACCCTCCCTTGGTCTTTGGATTCTTGGGGGCAGTTAACCTAAAGACCTGTCAAGCTCGTACCAATTAGATTACAGCACCTAAGTGGGCTCTTTTTTTACTACTCGTGTTTCCCAGCTTAGAGTGTTGCAGCGTGTTCAGATGAGGTGTGGATGCAGGTGTTGACCACATGTCGTTGTATTCTCACAGACCCTCCCACTCCCTTTCCCCCCGCCCTTTAGCTCATTCTTTTATCTTTTACTATCGCTGCCTTTCACTGCATTAGATCTTTAAGGGATAAGGCTGGCACGATGCTGTATTTTCTTATTGCCAAATCACATTAAAAGACCAAAACCAGCCATGAACTAGTACAACTTTCAATACTTTCCAACCTCTTCACTCTGTCCCCAGGCCCCCTTCATTCCTACTGAAGACGTAACTCTTTAAAAACAGGTCACTCACAAATATATGGTTTCATTTGTTTAAAGGCCAAGTCATTTATTAAAATTACTTAATACATTACTTGCAGGGACTGTAATTAATAAATTACCAGCAGGGACTGAAGTTTGTAGCAAATGTTACTCAAACAGGAGTAAATTGTGTATTTGTTGGGGACTATTTTCAGCTGCAGATTTGATGCACTAGTAAGAATTTAAAGCAGCAGGACAATGACCATGGGATTGATTTAAAATGAACTACATCATAATGAAGGAACACTTGTGTTTTTAATAGTTTTTGGATGACAATGAAGGTCTATGGCACAAAAACATAAACTCTTATTTTAGTTATTTTAGTAAGTTAGTGAAATTATTGATGTTTTGTTGGTTTTTGAATATATAGAATATCACCAGAATTCTTTAAAAATCTTAAGTATTTTTTTCAATGAAATCCTTCCTTACAACTCACCCATGCAGAGTGTGTCAGAGATGGGCATGCAGGCCCTGATCTCCACCTCACTGTCAGAGCACTGTGTGCAGGACTGGCAGGGTTTGGTGCTGATACGATCCTCCGAAAATGTTGCCGGGCCACAGATCTGGCATTGCGTGTCTCCCTGTGGGCTACACTCCCGTGTAACACCCTCACCGCGAGTGCACTTGGAGCAGGGCGCACACATGCCGAAGGTGCTCAAAAAGAAAAAGCCGTTGTCACATTCACATTGAGTGTCTTGAGTGGCAGAGCAAGAGGCCACTGTGGGGACACTCGGTGGGCACTTGGCACAGGGAAGGCATGACTCGACGCCTTCAGATGAAGAAAATGTTCCTGGGAAGCAGATTATTGAAATCAGTGTCAGTCTGGATCAACTGTGTTTCTCTCACAGATGTCAGTGGCAATGATGAGACACAGTTCGGTTTAAAATCCTCTTTAACAGATGACAGAGATAATGATAAGGCAGGTAAAACAATTTCTGCATTGGTGCAGTAACATTAGATTATAATTGCTTACCCTCAGGGCATGGTGTGCACTTGGTATCCTCTTTCCCACATTCTACCTCCACCCCGAAGCCAGCAGGACACAGACTGCAACACTGCCCTGATTCAGTGAACTGGCCACTGGCACAGGCATCTCCAAGAGTAACCTACAGTAAATAAATAACAGTTAGAAAAAAAAATACCACCACTGTGTAACTAAACAAATACTATCCATACAGGCCATTTTGAATCAACCATCTTTACAGACACAACAGTTAAAGGATTCATATTTAACTTCGGTAGTTTTACTTTGTCCAAGGAGTTTCTGCCTTACACCACGTGTGGGAAGGAAATCGCACACATCCCACCCATGTGCAATTAAAGAAGCGGGGAACTGGGTGAACTGAAAATGGCCTTTTTATCTTTCTATCTGCATTAGTTTTCGCCTTTAGAGTGCTCTGAGTCCTTATCTGCAAGTGGGTAATGGAGAGCCCAGCTTGAGTTATGACATGAGGGATAGATCGGACATTCCTAACGGCTTGTGCAGCAGGGGTGGTGCCTGACAGGAGAGGCTGGCTTTAATCAGATGGCTTTAGACCGGTGGAAAGAATAAGACATAAAGGGGTAAAGGAAAACATTCAGAAAAGGAGGAAGGAAGAAGAAAAAGAGCTTCCGCACTCCTACTCATTTCAAATCAGTGTGAATGACACTGTGTATCTATGTGTGTGAATACAGTGCATGTGTGTGTGTGTCTTGACATCAGACAAGCAGGGGGAGGTATATAAAGGAGACTGTTCCAGCCCGAGGCAAGGGTGTCAGTTAACCAAGGCTGCCCAGCATGCAAGTATCTGTTTGGGTGAGAAGGGGCCTTTGAAGTCACAGAGCCCCGCAGGTGTGTCTATGAAGGTCAGTATTTCACTAACTCCCCTTCTCCAGGCTCTGAACAACGGCATCTTAAACATGCAGAAATTTTAAGAGAGATTGGCCTACTCTGCCTGGGGGCTGACAAGAGCAAACAGATGTATAACAACTAACCCCCTGCAAAGGGGAAAAGTAACAGCTAAACAACCCACTGATGTCTCTCTTTGTCTTGAAGTCTGCCAAGAAACACAGGCAACATGTGGGAATCTGTAGAGCCTCCAACAAAAAGCCCACCAAACACACACACACACACACACACACACACACACACACACCATTCCATGCCCCCACTGGCAAAACAGTGAAATGTTCCATGCTGATACTACAGGAGAAGCAGCTTTGAAACGGGGCTCGCCTCGTTCCAAAAACAACAGCCAGTTTTACTGCGGCGCTTACAGAGGAGCCTGATGATATCTGAGCACCAGCCACAGAACCCAGATCAGAGGTATTAGGGTGTCGGGGTGGTAGAGTCCAGCAGGCAGGAACCAGTAGGATGTTTGAAGTTGGCAGACTGTGACCAAACCTGGACCATAATGTTTTGTATCACAACGGCTTCCTGCTAACTCTGGTTGGTCCTCTCTGTGTGACAGATGGAGCTCCTCTGCTAACACTGGCTAACCTCTCAACCTTCAGTCTATACTTTGATAAATATTTGGTGACAGTGGCTCTGTTTACTTTGTACCTCCAGCTTGGTTTTCAGTCGTTTTACAGCACCCGGTGTGAGTCTGTAGCCAGCCTGGAGGGCCAACTCAGCTCAGAGCGGGAACTGCCAAAGTCTTGGCACTTCACCCACTGGTGCCCAGTGTACAATAAAATATTTAGTCCATGCCACGCTGGAGACGAGAGAGAACAGTGATCTACTCAGTAGAGGAATGAGTAAATCATTATCTACTAGTATAAAATAGTACTATAAATGGATACCACTTAATGTTTATTGGTTTTAGAAAATATTCCAGTATACAATTAATATTTATTACACTTAATACTGGAATTAATTACTAGTTTTTACAGAGTCTGATTTCATATTAAATTTATTCTAGAAAATGAGACACAAACAACCAATAAATCCACCTCATAACAAAGTGTTTTTGCTTCCTTACATTGAGCATGTATCGTATTAAAATGAACAAATCATAGTTTTATGGTGAGAGAGCACAGCGACCACATTGCTGATTGTTGCAATGTCAAACTAGTGTTGACAGCCTCTAACTAAATAGAGTGTAACTATTCCATTTAATCAACATTATTTGATTATTGAGGAAGCTTTACCATCTTTCTATATTTGCTGCTGTTCCTACAATATCATACGTTGGCATCATTTCCAACTTTCTTGCAAAAATATGAATTTGGTGTGCATTCATGAGATGGTTTTTAGTCTTATCAATGTTGCCTTGGGGGCGGAGAGTCTGAAGGGACGGCGGCTGCAGTTGTTTTTTCCATTTAGGTAAGAAGCTGCAATCTGAAGGGATTCTCCAGTGAGAACAGAAGGACCACCGAGGAGCGCTGCTTTCAATGGGGCTCTCAACTCCACGGCTGCCGGAGTCACTCAGTCATCGCAGGTCTCACACACACACACACACACACACACACTTCATTTCAGCCTTCTCTGGCCCTGAAACATTTTCTGTGCCCTTTTGAAGTGAGACCACTTTTGAAGTGCGCAGGCCTGAGTCTCCACAGTTAATCTAATCTGTGTGAAAATAAACACACAAAAGGATGCTCTCTCCCTCGCTGCCTGTGAAAACAATGATCCATGAGCATTCGCAATCAGCAACAGAGAAGAGGTCTGAGCTGAGGGAAAGTTGTCTGAGCTGCACATCCCATCTCCACTGATTACAGTCATTAGTACACAGGGAGCATAAGGGACAAATTAAAGGACATGGGTTTCTCTTCGTTTTTTTAAGGCAGAAAGCTATTAACTATTAATCTACTGATTTTCAACCTTCAGTAAAGGCTTGAGAAGTTGTTCAAATTTCTAAATGATCCTGAGGTCTGCCCCCCAAGAAATCTGCTTAACTACCCCATGGAAATTCAAATGACTGTGGTAACAAACTACCCCCCCCCCTCCCACACACACACACACACACACACACCCACACACACACCACACACACACCACAAACTGGGAGAAAATGATGATAATTGCTTTGCTCCGGATATCCAGACCCTAGCAACACTGAAAGCTGGGCCACATTTTCACCAGGAGTTGCAACAAATAAGACAACGCGTAGAGTAAACTACCGGCAACATGAGCCTTAGAAAGTGAGTTTACAGTAGAAAATCATAAAGAATGTGCTCACAGACGGTTACATGCAATCTACCCCACACAGCACAAATGCAAACTTTTAAGTGGACTAAAGCAACACACTTAAAGTCACTTTGTTTGCAAAGCAGAAGAGAAACAGCATCTTAGATTTCAAAAAGATTATTAAACCCTCATAATAGGAAAGAGATACACATCTTTTTAAGAACTGAAGTTGTATCTAAACACTTTGATCTAACAAAAGTGCTTTGACTCTGAGGAGCATGTCCAGACAGGACTACAAGCCCCATGGGCTTTTTGAGGTAGATGAGTGTCATATTATTGTCTGCAACTGTGGAGGCAGAGCCTTCTTTTTACACTGATCTTGGCTTAATAATATGCTATCAACCTCTGCTGAAACTATCATTTGTTTATAAAATACATCATTTATCCCCGTGGAGGTGCATAATCTTGGTAAACTGTGCTCCTGTGCTTTGTTCTTGTCTGATGATCCAAGTTTTTCTCCACATATTTCCAGGGTGCTTTGAAACCATACAAGTCTACAACAGCCTGAGTAGATGCACATTTGGTAGGGCATTATAAGACATGTATTTATATTTCCACTGCTGTTTGTCAAATGCAGAACAATAACAAACATATTTACCAACAGGGGCCATGTGACACAGCCTTAATTACATATGGCTCTGTGGTGTAAAACAGATTTTCGTTGTGAACAATGGTGTAAAATTGAACACGGGGGTTGAAGTTTACAAAGTTATTATGATGTTATGGTGGTAAGACTGTGAAATAAGAAAGCAGCAGGTTATCAATGGTTTTTGTGAGTTGTGAAAATGTGTGTATTTGTGTTAGTGGAGCGGTAATTAACTGTTTCTTACTTTTAACAGCAGAAGCGCGCAGATGACAAACGGTCTCATGTCTTCAGTCTCCAGAGCCCTCCTTCAGATTGGTGCGTCTTAAAATCTCTTGACAGGCGTTTTCTTTTCAGTTTGCAGCCGGAAAAAAATCGCATTAAAAGTGAAATCAAGACTTTCACCTCTCTAAAACTAAACGTGGCACACAAAAAAAATCAACTTCTCATAAAACGCGCAGTTTCAGCACACGGGAAGGTTCGGTCATGGTCCAATAATCAGATACTTTTACGCATGAGAAAGCGGCTTTAAAAGGCAGGCTGTGTAATCCTTAGGTTCTCCCAGTAGCGGCGCGGTAGACGCATTTCCTTCTCTCAATGCATTCCCTGCTGATACTGTGTAAGTTAACACAAAGTTTCTTCTGTTTAGGCTGGCAGGACGCACGGACTGCCACCTCTCCTGCAGCTTTGCAACAGATGAGGCAGGAAAAGCTTCTGCAAGCTCTCCTGGGCCTTTTCTCCTCCCATCTCCTCAGCTTTCAAACTGGCTTCCTGATTGGCTGCATCCCTGCTACGCGCTGTTGGGAACGTCAATGAAAGAACTGCACTTAGTCTCTGATATTGTCACTGTGTGTGTGTGTGTGTGTGTGTGTGTGTGTGTGAGATTATATAGTGAAATTATTGATATACCGTCATATCTGCAGGATTTAACAAACAACAAATATATTATAATTTGATAATTTGGTAATTTAAATATTACCAATACCAAGCAGTAATGTATGGAGACCCAAACTGTTCAATATTGAATGCATAGCTGGGACATTCTGAAATTAAAAAGAATATCTTAGTAAATTCAAACAATATATCAGTGGTGGAATGTAACAAGTACATTTGGTTCAGTACTGTATACAGGTACATATTTCAGGTAGTATATCTATTTGATGTGACTGTTGTTCTTGTACATTCATTTGTTAGATATTCTAGTTACTACTTGTACAAATTAAATTAAATATTAGCATATACAAGTATGTTGCATTGTTGCACAGTACAGTATCTACAGTACAGTAGTACTTATACAATAATGCATGAGTAATAATAATTCAGTAATATCATATATTGTTGTATAATACTCACAGTTGACATTTTATTGCAGTACTTTTAATACTCTAAATACATTTTGCTCATGGTACTTTACGTACTTTTACTTAAGAAACATTTTCAGTGTTGGAGTATTTTTTTCACTCAGGTATTGCAGCATTTACTCAAGGATCTTTCACCACTAGTGCAAAATATGAAAAGGAAATAGTGACATAATCCATTACATTTCTAAAACTCAGTCTTATATTATTAAATGCAATTTCATACTGCTTCGATTCACAATAACATTGTTTATTCGGTTTCTATTTATTCATAAGATTATTTTATTGTCTTATTAATCTATTTATTTAATACTCTTTAGGTTAAGGTAATATGGAATAATGGTTGCTGGTAGTGATGGAAACTAACTAATGACTCATATATTCTACTTAGTTATAATTTTGAAGTACTTGTACTTAAGTAATACCATGAAGTGCTTCTTAATCCTTCCACTTCACTGTGTTTCAGAAGCAAATTTCGTACTTTTTACTTTATTACATTTATCTGACAGCTTTAGTTGTTATTTGGCAGATTCAGATTATTAATACAAAATCAGCAACAAATAAATGATGATGAATTATCAAAGATTTAACTATCCAGCATTATTTAAAGTAGTTAAAATTTGCTCCACCTTTGTCAGCTGCAACATTTAAGCAATACATACATTAATGCATCAATAGTTATAATACAATCGTGTAATATATATTATTCTGCAATGGGCCATTCTGCATAATGAGTACTTTCACTTTTGGTAAATTCCCATGACATTCATCACAGTGAATTGTGAATATTAAAAAAAAGTGGATTCGAGGCTAAAACCTTATTAAATAGAGGTCTGTGACATGACACCATTTTACAACCCCACAGAGATACTTAGGGAGCATGTGAATCAAACAAAGTGCTCTTAAGAAGAAGCACATGTTTGATCTCAGCAATTCAAAAGATTAGAAAACCAACGCAGGGTAAATTACACACCTTGTAAATTCTAGTGAATGTATCGCAGGGGGGCCTGGAGACTTCAGAGGAAAACAAATGGAGAGATCTCTCAGACACAATGCTACTCGCACTTCAAAGCCTGCTGAGGGATGAGAGGAGACAGAGGGGATGTTCCTGTTCTGATACAACTTCAAGCCATATTTCAGTCGCATGCAATTCTCTTTTCTGTCATTCACACATGCAGACAGACAAAAAAGTCTTCTTGGTTTTGATTATGTCAGTTTATGCTTGCTTAGAAATGAAAAGAATCTCTTTCTGACCAAATGATTTTTGTTCAGTGTTTTCATAAAAGTCGTATTTTTTCCAAAACAAGTTAAAAAAAAAGATTTTAAGCTAACCCTTTTCAAGTGTAATTTCTCTTAATTCTGTCTTGCTTCAAGATATTGATAATCTTGTCTAGAAACTTCTTAAAGCAAATTTGCTTTTCTTGGAAGCTGTTGTAACTGCAGTGGTAAAATGTTTTTCACTTTTTATAAGAAAAAAATAGGCTTTAAGGAGAAAAACTGGAGGGCTGTTTTTGCAGTGCACTGGAGCAAACATCAAATAAATAATAAAAAAAACAAAAGATTATCAGCAATCAGACAAATAAACAGTTCCCGTCACTTCTGTATTTTTTGCTTGTCTACGTCAACTTGCTTTAGGGGCTCTTTATCTGAGGGCCGAATTCCTCCACGGTCATACATGGGTGGGAATGATCAGCTATAAAAAAAACTAAAACATGATTTTGTCCACAGGCCTTAGGAGAAATGAACCGGAGGGGTAGAGAAGGAGAGTGGGGGTGGGCTGAGGTCATTGATGGAGGCCTCTTTGAGGGTTGTTGCGGTTCTTGGCAGGAACAACTTGAACAACACCAGAATTGCAGCATTTCACGACATCCATCCCCTCAGCCAGCCCTCAGGTCTGGAGAGGTCAGAGAGAGATACTGCCAATAACTGAGAGTGAGGTGTCAACCCCTCCCACCATTGTCAACGGGGCCACATCAGAGTGGCTGCATTCCTCTTCACCCTCCTCCTCCACTTCCCTTATTCACCATTCTGTGGTTTGTGTTTGACTGGGGGTCTACAGGTCGGTTTTATCACCCGCCTCACCCCTCTGAATTGTACCCCCGGAGGTGTTTATGGGGAGGCTGACAGGATGTTCGGCCCACCAGGAGATCAAAGTCTCCTCTTCAAGTAAATGTGCTGTTGCTCACTGTGACCTTTTCAACTCTAATAGGGCTAACATCACAGACGCATGCAAGGCTGGGATTACAGTAGAGTAGCAGGATGATCTACGCTGTGGCAGTGGATCAGTTTCCTTTCTGCTGTGGTTCACACACAAGAATCATTTTTCAGTAATGGCCGACCATCCTCACGATATGTGGGCCATTTTTACAATTATTGGCCATATTAGGACAATTTCGAGAGAGAGCCTTAAGACTCTGACTGCAACATCACATTGAAACAGATGGGAGTGGAGAGAGAAAACAAACAACCAGACAATCACAATCCCCATCGCCACTCTTAAGTTATGAGGAGCGCAGGCTGCTTGATTTTTAAAAAGTAATGTATATTTTCAACATTTTCCAAGAACGATACAAAGGCTAAATAATAGTGGTTAAAGAGTCTACATTCAAGGCAGTGCTGGCCTTCACTTAAGGCTTTTTGTGTTACTTTGAATCTAAATCAGAACGTTTGAATAACAATATCAAATACATTATATACACAACATGACTAAAATCAACCTTTTGATGGAGGACTGTGACTGTAAATACCATATTCTGAAAGGAAGCCTCCATTTTGAGCTCTGTTGATTAAACTAAAGTTACTGCATATTTAAGTGAAATATTACATTCAAAACACTTAGGAGTAAAACAGAGCAAAGAGACAGTATCTCATCTTACAGGTGTATCTTTAGAATATAAACATACTCACACTTAAGGTTTTTCCGAGCATCACTTACAAAGACTATGTAATTTGTATGTGTGCTCCATGTCATGGGTATTGCATTCGTCCAAACAGTTCCCTTTGTCTCTCCCATCATGACACTGCATAACAACTACTTTGTTCCAACCACAGTAAAAGAAGCTGGCAGGAAGTGAATTCCTCTGAAGTTCACTCACAAGCACGTCTGCTCACGTGTTTCAGAGTCATCAGATGCTTTCAGCACTTCATAAACAGTAGAATACCAGTACAGGCAAGTATGTGCATCCAGCCAACAGTTTACTGAGTTCATTAAAAACATCTTATCCACATCTGAGTCCTGGTAGAGTAGTAAGGTGTGTTTAAATCAGACCAGCAGGGATACAATCTGACATATAGTGATCTTACATAGAAGTAGATGATTGGAATTCAGTGTTTACACATGGCTCAAGACACAAGCTAAAATAAAGGCACTTTTCAGATCAAATAAAACACGCATATAGTCATGTGATGAACAGAGTTAAAACAAAACTGGTACAGAGACATTTGCCGTTGTGTGTAAGGCATCAAAAGGCTCTCCTCTTGAGTTTCAAGCTCCACAATCAAGATTTAAAAAAGTGAATATATTTCACATACTTGACCATTAAAGCAGCTGTTGCTTTAATTGTAACAGTTGTACATTGCTTAGAGCCTAAAGGAATGCAGAATTATACACCGTGGTATTGTGGAGCATGTCTGATGCAAGAATCAGCAACTCTTGATGTTGACCGCTGAAGATAACAACACAGAATTGGTTCACTAGTAATCAGTTACCCCTTGTCTTTCTTTACAAAGTCGTCCCCCTTGTGGCATTTATCAGTATTGCAATACTGAAATTTCCAGTAACATCTTCAGTAGTTTTCAAGTTTCCAGGAGTTTTAAGAAGGTTCCATTGCCAAACAATGGCGTTGGGACATTCAACAGCGCAGGGATCACAGGTGAAGCCAAAAACATAGAGTCTGTGGGGTTTACAGCATTGCTTCTCTCGGTGTCTGAGGCTGCATGTGCATCAACATGAGCCACATCCCTGAAATATGACTCACTGTAGGTACAGTCCAAAAGCAGTTCACAAACCCTCAAGCTCGTCTCTGTCCACAAAACAAGGCCACTCTTTGGAATGATGCTAATAAAAACAGTAATGAAATACGCAATAAAATTTAAAAAATTTAAAAAGTGCTCAGTGTACAGTTGCTCTCTCAGAGAGATCTGTGGCTGAGGAAGATAGTTTCCCAGCATGTAAAGGAAGGATGGCCTTGTTGAGTCTGGTGAGCATCTTGGCGGTGCACGTATCTGCAGCCTTCAGAGTCCTCAGAGTTCCTCCACCATTGCTCATCTATTTGCCAGCTTTCTCTGTGGGATTGTATTCAGTTTCACCTGACGATACCTGAGAGATGCGACGTGTGGAGCCCCACAGGCGACGGGGGAATTGTCCTGAGTGAACCTGAGAACAGTAGGGGAAACATGTTAATCTTCACTTGAGGGCTAAAACGGAGATGTTAGACTAAAGACGCTCAATTATCATCTGAAAAACCTGGTTTTCAACAAGCACTTAGCATATGAATACCCCCCACACACACACTCACACATACAAACATGCCCCACCACCCCACTCCTGCATGTCACAAACACTTGATGTCCTGCTTCTCACCTCCTCTGGCTTCCCTGCCCCCACCACAATTAACTTCCCGTCCTCTAGTCCCACTAGGATGTGGCTGCACTCTTTGGTGACAGACACACTCCTCACAGGAACCTTCAAGGCCAGGGGCGTTACCGGAGCATCCAGGCTGTCAAACAGAGAAGAGTTAGAATGGAAGAACCAAACTTTTAGACTTAAACCTTTTGTGAACATGCTGCAAATGATGTTCTCAATTTCTTTACCTGCATAAATCTCGTATGTGGAGGCTGCCTTGCATGGTCCCCAGGATAATGTATTCAGACACCAGGTGGAGAGCAGTGACCTGCTCCTCCATGGTGAGGGAGGACAGCAGACAGCCATTTACGGAGTAAACATGAATGAAGTACTTGCCCTGTAGGAATAAGCAGAATTTTGGTCACGGCATTAGCAGGTTGAGAAACCTGTTTGAGTACATTCTGTCTGTGGTTACTGTACCGTGTGTATTACCTTTCTATTAGAGCGCTTCTCCAGCGAGGTCTGCACCACAATGTGTCCCTCTATGCCCACCTGGAGCTCCGAGATTTGGGCAGGTACACAGCTATCACCAGGAGGCCGCAGTGTTCGCAGTAACTGGCCTTGTCGGACAGTGTGCACTATCACAGTCCCATCCTGACACACAGTGAACAGCAAGTGAGGCTCAGTGAAGATGCAATCACACCTACACTTTCTTGTTTCCGTGATCTTATCTAATTTTAATGCATTTTTGTGTTTGTTTGTTTTTTTTAGCTTCACAATGCAAATCAGGCCAGTCAAACCAAAACCACATTAAGTTCCAAGTAACTAATGTATTTGAGTTTTGGTAACTTGCCATTTTTTTGTCAAAATAGATTAAATTAAAGCCCATAAAACTACAGCTAGACCCAGTGGACTTTTATGCTCTGTGTATAGTGTAGAGTCCAGAGAGAGACAACGGACGAGTTTTGAGAGGAGGAAATTCAAACCATGTTGTCATGGGCAACGTGAGATCGCTAGCTAACAAGATGGAGGAGCTAACGGGGCTGGCCCGGAGTCGGACGGAGTGTTGGGAATGCAGTCTAATGTGCTTCTGTGAAACGTGGTTACAC
>JAVQJL010025457.1:0-12763 GCA_036024295.1 Nannoperca obscura | reverse complement strand
ACACACACACACACACACACACACACACACACACACACACACACACACACACACACACACACACACACACACACACACACACACCGTTTCTGCTAAAACTGAACAGTAATCTATAATTGCATGGTGATTTTTCCTCATTTTTAACCCAATCATCTGTTTTTCTGCCCTCTTTTTCTCTTGTTTACCACTGCTGCCTACTCTTTGAATTTCTCCATCTTTTCTCCCCTCTCACCCGTCTGTCTCTCCATCTCTTCCATCCATCTTTCTGCTTCACTCTCTACGTCCTTTGTCGTAATACACTGTCTTCTCCCTATCATGCCCTCCATTTCCTACCTCGTCTCTCTCATCCCTCCATTATCCTTTTTACACCTGCATCCTTATCTCTCCCTACCTCCCTCCCTCCCCTCCTCTATTAGATATTCCTCTCACCCCTCTTCCCCACTTCTCCTCTCTCTCTCCGTCACTTGAGGTAGACAGTTCTGTCAGGAGTCGGCCTTATTTACCGCCTCTCTTCGCTCCTGTTTACATTATCGATCGGCAGGGTTGCTTTAGTTCCACCATACATCAACACCACCTCCTCTTCCTCCTCCTCCTCCTCCTCCTCCCCCTCCCCCTCCCCATCCCAGTGTTACGGCTGCAGGCTCACATTACCCTGAAACACAGAGAGAGGGAGAGAAAGGGTGGGGTAGACGGGTGGAGCTCGATGGGGAGATGGAAAGCTAGCGGAGCATGTTAAGATGTGTGAGGGATTTATGTGTGAAGGAGAGAGTGTGTTGGATAGTGTGTTATGGAGCGTGTTTGAGGAGCAGTGTTAAAGGGAGAAAGTGGATGTGTGTCTTGTGAAAGTGTGGTGTGTGTGACTGACAGTAAGAGTGTTTGTGTGGGTGATGCGTGTGTGTATTTAAAATGCTGAAACCATACACAATCGCCCCATGTGAGTACAAAAGGCTGTGGTTTGGTTTTTCTAACAACTGAGGGACATTTAAAATGTACACAGTTTACATTACATGGCCAAACGTAAGTGGACACTCAAACATATGTGACTGTTGAACATATTATTGCAAAAATGAGCACTAATATGCTGCTATAACGCTCTTTTGGGAAGGCTTTGCACAAGACTTTGAGACCTGGCTGCAGCAATTTGCCCCCATTCAGCCACAAGAGCTTTAGTGAGGACAGGGTTGAGGTGAGGACTCAGACGACACCAAACCCGGCTTCGTGTATGCATTCAACCCTAAGAACACTGTTCCTATTGTCAGGCATGGTGAATGTAGCATCATACTTTGAGGTTGTTTTGCTGCCAGAGGAACTGGTGCATTGGTCAAAGTGGCATAATAAAGAAGAAGGAAGATTACCTCAGACATCTTCAGGACAACATCAAAGTGGCAGCGGAGCTACTATGCAAGGAACAGGTCTCACCATCAGGAGAAATTAGACATCGGTGTCTCACTGAAGGACACTTCAACATGTGGAAAGGAGAATCAAATAGATGAATATTTAGCTTAATGGAACCCAAAATATACCGAAAATATCATCGATATATAGTACTGTACATGCATGCACAGTGATCTGCGACTAGATTTTTATGGCATCATGATCATTTTCACATTTCTTTAGTGTGCAGTTCTTTTGTGGTGAAATTCTTTTGTGTTTTGAACTGCAGTGAAAAATGATCAATGCAACATTCCACTGCTTTGTGACATGAAGTGCTTTATATATTGTAAGGATAAATTTGAAAATGTATTTTTTTTTTTTAAACATTAAGTTGGGTCTACAAAAAAAAATAAAAAAATAATAATGTCTCCACACATGGTGCCTTCCTACAGGAAAGTTCTGGCAACGACTTTCACTAACAGTTGACACAGGTTACATTTTATGGTGTGAAACAGACTTTAACAGAGAAATGGGAAACTTAAACTTAAAAAAACAATCAAATTGCGCCCACTTCATCAGGTTTTCAAAATCAGCACTGTGGCCTTTTCCTGTAGTGGTTTTCAGTTTCTGTCTTTTTCTGTTTGTTGATTAATGAGGAAAAAAACTTAGACTATTTTGCACATAACAGGAACAAGCAGTTTACCTACCTAACAGCGACTCTCCCTGTTGGTGGTTGCATTCAGTGCAAAAACAAACACTGTGCAATGGCCACTTTTTAACTTCCTGCTACAGGTTAAATATTTCCAAATTATCATTACATGAACATGCGCACATGTTGAGTGTGTACCATGTTGGTTTATGATACGTGAACTGCCTGCAGATGAACATTGGCGTGCAATATGAATTAATGGCTGCCATTACTCTGTGGTGACGTATTGCATTTTTGCTTCTGTGGGTCTGAAAAGGTCAATCTTCCACACAGAGGAGGGAATCATGACCTATTGTTAAACCGATGTTAGGCCTTTTGAATATTACCCTGCAGACCATGTTTCCAAAGCGTATGAACAACAAACTTCATCAGATCGTAAAGAAGATATTCTGCGCAGTGCAAACTATGCGGTTGTCTCCCTTTCTCCCCTTCTGTGCTCTTGCTTACAGACTTGTTTAAGGCAGCAGTTATTTAAATATCCACCCAGGTTTGGATGTTATATTCATTTGTGGCTTTTCATCCACCGACGGGATCACTTTGTGCAGCACAGCTAGTTTTACAATTTACATTGCACTGTTTATGTAACTCTTCAAACATTTTACATTTTACAAAAAAAATACACGCACCAGCGACACATCTGATATCATCATGCCTTTCTATTTGTTTATTCTGAATGACCATGTATTGCATATAAATTATATTGCATGTAACTGCATATAAATTAATTAATTTCCAGAGTTAGAACAAGTATTCTATGTAAAAATACTCCGTTACAAAGTTTTACTTGTGTAAAAGTACAGAAGAATTATCCTCGAAATGTACTTAGTAAAAGTTAAAAAGAAATGAAGTACTCACAAAGAAGGCAGAATGTCAGTTATGTTTTAATATATTATATCTCTGGATTATTATTACTCATGCATTAGTATCTAGCAGCAGTTTAAAGTTGCAGCAGGTTGAGGCAGAGCAAACAAACATTAATAAGCTCTGTTTTTATAAAATCTTAATCTTTAAAGTAGCTATTAACTACAGCTGTCAGATAAATGTATTGGAGTAAAAAGTACAATATTTTCTCTTAAATGTAACAACTTGGAGTACAGGGTATATATATATATATATATATATATAGTGTGTGTGTGTGTGCAGGATATAGCGTGTGTCTTTTTCTCTTTTTCTTTTCTCTCTCTTACAGCCCCTTCTCCTCACTGTTCTCTGTGGTTTCATTCTGTGGGAAAACTGAAGAGATTATCAGATTGATATGGATAATATGTAAAATCCCAAATAAGTCTGACCTAATTATAACACAAACGCTTGTTTCTAACAGAACCCTTGTTTTATTAAGGCCCCATCACACTGTATGATCTTCGTACCAAAAACAATAACAACATAATGAAAGGAAACAAATTAAAGGTATAAATAACAGCGCAGACAAGTAGACAAGTTACACAGGAGGTCGAAAGCAAAGTAAATTTGTACTTGAGTGCCGCTCAAACTATATTCATCACACACCTGATTTGCCATGCGCATTTACCCGACAAAGGTGCAGTGAGAAACTGTGTGTGTGTGTGTGTGTGTGTGTGTGTGGGCCTGCTCTCTCTCATCAGTGGGCGTCATACTGGCAGGAGCCCTGAGAGAACTTGACTGAGTGCCATCCGGTGACACCCGCCCTGGCTTTTCTTTTTGGTCTGCCATTCCAATCCTGCTCATTGTTATTAGAGTCCTCTTTCTGACTCTGTCCCTCCTCCCTCTCCTCCCTCAATGGCCTCTCACTATTCTCACCTGGGAGGCCACGAGTCGCTGCTCCTGCTTTTCATACTCAACGGCCGGCCATCCATCCGTCCGTCCGGCCATCGCCTCCCCTTTCTCTCTCTCTGTCTTCTCATACCTCCATCTGTCCCTCGCCTTTCTTTATGTGCTTTTAAAGCAGGAGGCAGGAAAAAGGCTAGCTGGTCCTTTGTGTGCTCGGCCTCAGTTTGTGCTCAGCCAAGCAGACACAGCTCTTAAATCCAGGTCCGGGCTTTGGCACAAAAGGAAGGCTCAAGCCTTGTAAAGGTCCCTACGGCTCTCCCTATCTCTTTCCACCTTTCTCTGAAAAAGACAGAGGGGCAGTTATTCTAAACAGCAGGACACGAATAGACGGCGAAGGGGGGAACAAAATGCCAATTGTAAAAGGAGCGGACATAATTCTCTTCATCAGACAGCAGCCCCAAAGATGTTCTTTACTCCTTCTCACTCCAACTCTGTTTCCCTGAGCCAAGCAACACTGGAGCTTTTTTTTTCGATCCCATTTTCTTCTTCAAGGCGAACAAATTAACTGAATGAATTAACACCGGAGCCGCTGCTGCGGTGATCATCATCATCACGCTCCTCCTCATCAGCAGCAGCAGCTTTCACGAAGCTTTTTAACACCTAGAAGGATCACACTGCTGACGCTGAGGCAGGAAGAAGCAAAGATGTCGACAACCTTGTCAAAAGAAAAAGCAAAAAAAAACCTAGCAAGGTATCACAATCTGATTGCTACAGTCTTTAGCCCACAGCCTTGTCAAGTCTCTTGGCACTACCAAAGAAACCTTATTGCTGATGATGATAGGAACAGAGGTGGAGGAGGTGAGATGGGGAGAAAAAGCAATGGCGGGAAGAAGATGAGGCGTGAGATACAGGAGGAAGAAAGGATGAAGAAAAAGGATGGGGGGCCAAAAGTAGGAGTGAGGAAATAAAACGAGAGGGGTTGAAGAGGTAGAAACGTGAGGAAACAAGGTGTTTAAGTTGTTGACTGCAACAGGCAGAAACACAATTTCTTCAAAGAGAAACAGACAAGACAGAGCGACGGGGTAACAGGCGATGCAGAGAGATGGAGGTCTTGAAGGAGAGGAAGAGGGGGAGTCCGGGAGAGCTGCAGTGAGGATTTTAATTAGCGGTAATTGGCCACCGAGGGAACAGAAACTGGGAGATGGGAGGGAACAGAGTGGAGCATAACAGCCAGTTTTTGACAGAGTGATATCTCTCTTGCTTTGTACCTCTCTATTTCCTTCAGCACTTTTTCTATCTGGGCCTCTCTATCTCCATCTCGTTTTCCCTCCATCTTTTTCCACCTCCAACTGCGTTACTCCCGCTATCCCCAAACACCAACTCTCTGCCAATTTCTCCCTAAATACAAGACAGTACAAACATAAAGTATTTGGCATTTGGGACGACACAAAGCAACGTGTGCTTATAAAAAGCTTTGCACACTTTACTGAGCCACATTATAAATTCAAAATGCAGTTATTTGGGGGTATTTTTTGGCTGAAATATAGAAAACAGATGTGAGAAATGAACGTAAGCAGGTTCATATGTTGTATTTATTTCACTACATTAAGTGATCTGCTGCTAAAATCAATATTTTTACAATCTATCACATGACTACTGGTATGTGACAGCGGTCGCTCAAAGTGATGACCCCACAGAGCATTATCACCCAACTCTGCAGATCTCAGCTCTACGAAGCATTTAGCATATTTCAGCTCAATGTTTTGGTTTTCTGTTTGGTTCATTCTCAGCGCTCCGATCGGCATTGTTTTCAGCTGTGAAAGGCAGCTTTTCTTTCATTTCGTTTTTTGAAAAATGCTCCCCACTGTACACTACCTTGTCAGCGGTTCTAAACTAGGCGTGGAAACTAGGACCCAGACGCAAACCAACACAAGACCGGGGTTTGAAAAACTCTAATGAAAACTATATACATACCTGATAATAACTTAAATCAGCCAAACAATTGGCTCAGCATCTAAACATGAATCACCAAAAAACACACACGCGTCAACAAGACAAGAATCATGGCTTAAACGTACCGTGATTGCAGAGGCAATGGCAAAAAGACGCAGCGAGCTAAACAGGGACGAACAGCGTGGACAAAGACTAGTGACAAACTTGACAACAGCTAGAACAGGTAGAGCACACATAGCATAACAAGGACAACTAATACAACCCAATACAATGAACCAAGAATGAGACAAGGAAAACACCCAGACTAAATACACAAGGCCGAAATCATGAAACCAAACACAGGTGGTACAAAACACACAGGTGAACTCATCAGACTCAGGGGGAAACACAAAAACCAAACAGCAAGACCTTACAACAGAAAACACATGAACCCTGATTTACAAAATAAAACTGGAAACAGATCTAACTTTCAAAATAATATCACCAGAAAAAAAAGAACTAGTCCCAAGACCGTGACATACCTGCTCAGGACCAAACACAAGACAAAGTAAGTGACTAGCTGGCGAACATAGTGGAGCATTTAGCAGCTATAGAGCCTCAGGAGTCGGTGGAGACCAATATCAGAGCTAAAGGAGAGTGAATATTGGACTTTTCATTTACCAGCTGGTCATGACTCCAAATGAATGATAATGTTGCTCTGGGTATGCTGTATGTGTAAATAGGCAACTGTTTGCTAACACACCATATCAATCAATACATGTATGATATCAACTTTAAAAAATGATATGTCAATATTGCTTGACACTGTCACCAAGTGGCCAACACATCCGTTATTGCAGATTTTAAGTACTTCAACTGATCGATTTTTGGTCTTCCAGTTAAAATTGACTGACCATGGGTTTTGTTTTTAACCTGTATGACCATCTACTGTTTGTTGCTGTGATGGACTTATTTTGGTTTTTCTTTATGTTTTGCCAACAAAACTGCAACTGCCAGAAAAATAATGTATCTGTATCGCATCATGGAAAACAATTAAGCTGTGCTGCTGACTGCCTGGAGTTCTTTATGTCACTAAAGAGTTCTGCCATAACTGGATGTAAATAGTGATTATGGTTCTGACCTCATGTTGCCCATCTCTCTCTCTCTCTCTTTGGACCCGCCCCTGGCACCTTCCCTCCCCAGTGTGTCACTGTGTTGTAACCCGGTATGTATGGCAGGGAAGCGAGGGCCAGCTGGAGGACAGGTTAGCAGGGTTACAGCTGTGTTTATCGGTACACAGGTAAGCTCTGGGGCGCTGGGTCGTCTGGACAACACATTTGGCCCAAGCTCCCCTCTCTGGCAACCACAAAACACACACCTACACATGTGCACATGCATCTTACAGCATGCAGCTGGCTCACAAGTGAAAAGCACATTTATCTTATGCACTCACAAACATGCTGATCTTAAACCGTTTCACTCCTAATCAAGTCCTCCTAATTACAGTGGCTCATGTGCCACAATGTTGACAGACTGCTGATTTAACTGCCTTTAAGTTTTGGTTAATATGTGAATTTAGGAAGGGCCTGCTTAAGAATTTCCAGCTGTCATTTGTCAACATCTCCAAATTGCATGCGACTCTTGCTAAACAGCAGCGGTAGTGTGCCATACGCTCCGGGTGTTGCTAGGTTACAGTACTGGGATGCTGCTGGCTAAGTGGCTGCGAGATCGTCGACGGACACTCTGTAAAGACGGATGACAGCAGGTCCTCTGGACCATTTGGCAACTCGTGAGTCAGACGCTCTTGAAATGCCACATCTGGTGGCAAGCCCATACAAATCAAGATCAAAGTGTTGGCTTTGAGATTGGACCTGTCTCTCAACCTCTCTGCCTCCCTCCTGTCGAGTTTCATTTTCATTTCTAGCTCTTTTTCCACAGCAGCGCTCTGCCTTCACATCGTCCTCTGCCTGCTTTGTTATCCCGCCTTTGCGTTCCCTCTGTTGTTGCTGTCTCGCCTGTCTCTGCCTCCTGCTGAGAGGTAATCAAGCCCTGTTGTGAGTGTTTAAGCATTAGAGCAGACGCTTGTTGAATAATTCTTGGGGCTTAATATTTTGTCGGGTAGAAGAGAGCCAGTCTCTACACCACATGCTGGGTAACAGCCACACACATAAATGCAAGGCAGAGAGGTTCGCGCACACCCACATGCACACACACCCACACAGTTTGTCAGTGAGTCAGAAATATAGTCAGTCACACAGATCTCATGCTGACAAATAGTTACAGGTAAGAGAGTGAAAGGACCTGACAGGCAACCCACACTGTATACACTGATATATTACACTTAATGTAACACAGACACAAGTAAACACAAACACAGCAACCGACTGTACGGTGGAGAGAAGTACACTTATACACAATTACAAGCTCACACACAAATATGAACACATAAGGAGACACAGTGACGAGCAGCTGCAGCAGCATCCACTCTCCAACTCACAAATATTACAGCTAACATCCTCAAAGTTAAACAAGTGAACCAACAAAGGAGAACAGACAACGGAAGACTTCACCTCCTCCTAATTCCCTCCTGTCTTCAGCTCCACTCACATCCGTCCCTTCCCCCATGCTTCTTAGTTTTTTTAAAAATTCTTTTTTCTACCACTCTCCCCTTATCTGTCTTTTCTACTCTTCTGCTCTCCATTTTGCCTTGAGCTCGCCTTTATCATCACTTCTCTTTCCTTTTTCTCTCTCTCTTTCTTTCACTGTGAACTTAAACTCTCCGTGGAACTATAAGCTGATATCACACAGTCTCAGTGTGCCTTTAATCTCTCTCTCTCACACACACACACACACACACACACTGATGTACACACACCTGGGTGGTCACTATAATATACATAGGCTGGGGCATTATTGTGATACTTGTTGGTGTCATGGTGTTTGTGTGCCATTACAGGGGTGGGCAACATCATGATTAGCTCCTGACAAAAGATCATGTTTAAAACGAGGCGGGTGGGAGGTGGAAACTGTGTCATGTATTGACATGGGAATGCTTTGAACTGTGTAACACTTACATACAGTATGAGACAAGGAATATTGTGCCTGATTCACAGACTTGTCTTGTTACAAAGTATTATAATATTATCAGAAATACTGTCAGACTCACGACGGACAGTCAAAATAAAATCTAAACTGAGCAAAATCAGAAATATTGTATTATATTTTATCTTCCTTCTTGTCAAAAACATGGTGCTTACATAACCCACAATGCAACTCAGTCGCCGACGATTCAGACAGAGATTCAGGTGTGTTATGCTAGTAGTGTAGCCTCGAACTACTAGCCTCAAGCAGCGATAGGGAGCAGGCTACAGAGGTCTGGTAAGCTCATGTCCAGATTGATTTTATTTTCAAACTTGTGGTCCCAACTGATTCAGACTCAGGTGTTTGAGTTTTTGACTGTTGGTCGGACATTTTCCTTGAATTTTTCTTTGCCAAAGTTTGAGTTTCCAGATGGTGTTTCTTCAAAATGTCATCAAAATAAACGTTTTGTGAAACATATATTCTTTGCAAGCTTCAAAGCACGGCAAAATGGAACGAAATATCACTCAATCTGACTGACCTCAAGACTTCACCATTGATATCATGAGTGTCTAGAAAAAGGAAGAGACTGTACTTTTAATGTTTTACTTTTCACAGTTGCTATTCAGTTGCTTTTGTTAATGTCTACATTGAGCGCTGATGCTCTCCTACAGTCCCCTATTGTGTTTTAGACGTCAGGAAAGCTGGAGATTCTTTTTCAAAACAAAAAAACCTAGAAAAGCTTTTTCTGTCATGTTGAATCTTCAATTTTGTAACATTACACATTCTGCAATGGAGTGCCACTTAATAATTGATTGCCATTTACTCTGCTATAAATGGAAGAAAGCAAAGAAGTGACATTATTATGGATTCAAATAAGCCCCATTTCTATATGGCAAAAGAAAATCGATAAGTTGTTTACATGCTTTCTGTGAAGACAGATTAAACATTCCTGTTCCATATTTGGACAGCAGAAATTCCTTATTTTATCATTTGTTTAATCTTTATTTTTTATCCATCACTGGAAAATCAACCACACAGCTCGCTCTTTTTCAGCAACACCCTGCATCACCTGGAAGCAGTCCAGTAAAACCTTACCGAGCAGCCTCACTGGAGTAGCTGGAAGTTACACAAACACTCACACACGTTTATACTCACACTTTGCTGGGAGGCCGTAGCCACAAGTGATCTTGGCCTCTCCGGTCTCGCAGCCGTGGAGGGAAGCACACTCCTTTTTTAGCATTGGACCCGCAGAGCGGTGAATCGCTCCGTCAACTGGAGAGGAAAGGAGAGGACAGGAGGGTCAGAGAGTTGGCCTTCTTATGTGAATCCCCTGCAGTCTGACTACTTACAGGGAGTCTAAATGTTGTTTGAAGTCCAGGAGACACATTTACAGGTGTCATATCTTAGTGCTGTTAGTGGTGAACGATTTAATTTCCCTTCTTCTCCAGGTTGCTAACTTCTTACCCCAAATCCTGCTTTTTTTTCTTTTAATAAGTCAAATCATTTGTCTCCCTGTACGTCAGTGTGTTTAATGGATTTCAGGGCTACTGCCTTAGTTAATTACTCAATTTAATGTCTTATTACGGACTCAGCTGACTTTGACTTTTTGGTCAATTAGTCTTTATTAATTACATTTTCATAAATCTTAATAATATTCAGAAATGTGTATCTATCTTTGAACCACACAACATCTAAAGACCGTGACTGTGTTCATTTCCAGAAGGGCAATGATGCAGGATAAGCAGTCTTACAGCTGTGCCAATTACAGTTTCAGTCACAATCTTTGCACCCCTTGCAGATACACACATTTCCTCAAAGTTAATATTTATATCAGCTTGATCTCAACAGCTTTATTATGATTCTCAGCTCTATTTAAATGTAATAAAGTCATACTTGAAAGAAACTACGATAAAATAGAAACAGCAGATTTGAATGCTACAATGCAACAACAAAAAACTAGAGAACTATTCTTCAATGCCAATATATTTAACATACATACATTTTAATGAAAAAACTGAATTTCACCCTATGTGATGAGAAAACATCATGACATTACATTACATTTCAACCAAGAAGAACTGAAGGAAGACACACGCCTATTCTAGGGAGGTGCTGGCTCACAGGTAGACACCAAAGAAAGAAAGGGAAAGCTGCACATTCATGACACAATGAAATATTGTTTTCATTTAGAGATCATCGTTGCTGCACATCTGATGAAGAAAGCAAAATGTGCCAAAGCCTAGAATTAAAGTATAGTGATTTAGTGAATCACTAATGCACAGCTTTCCTTTCTTTCCCGTCACATTTAAACTAAATATCAAGTTTGTTAATCATGTAAACAGTGTACAGACAAAACATTATACTGTGCCACTTTGTGTTGAGCAGCATTACAAGCAGCCAATCCGGAGCTTGTTTTGATAGAGAAGCTAAAGACCCAACCCACAAGAAACTGTGTTTATATATTTCTAATTTGCAACAGCAAATGCATTTTGAGACATATAAAGCCACCTGATTTACATTTTTTTTCAACACTGTCAGGAACTTATCAAAAAACGATTTTCTCATGCAACTTTAAATCAAAGTTATCAGTGTAGAGATGACAGGAAAAAAAGGAGAAAGAATAGAGAGAAAGGGAGAGAGAGAAAGAGACAGAGGGGGGGAATTACATGCAACAAAGACTGGACTCAAACCGAGGATGTTGCAGTTTATGGTCTTCGCTTTAAACCCCTTGGCCACCAAGACGTCCTATTGGTGTTTTTTAAATGAAAGTATCTTGAAATTCTCAAAATGTTCATACTGAATGTATCTGCAAAATGTCACTGTAAACCTATTTAATTTGTTTTCCCTTCAATATCAGCTTTTCCAATGCAATATTCACGCCGAACAGCTTAAGATCCGCCTCTT
Organism: Nannoperca obscura; assembly: GCA_036024295.1. Taxonomy (NCBI): domain Eukaryota; kingdom Metazoa; phylum Chordata; class Actinopteri; order Centrarchiformes; family Percichthyidae; genus Nannoperca; species Nannoperca obscura. The sequence goes on along the minus strand of JAVQJL010025457.1, from coordinate 1,017 downwards.
GGTTAAATAATGGAAAAGTCGACAGTGACTTGAAGCACAAGACAGGATTACCTTATTAATATTTAACCATAATCATGATCTTTCCTTAACCTCACTTAACATGATCCTGGCAGCAATTATATTTCCCTCAAAATGTATAGCTTGCAAACAAATTAGTAGCATTCACTGTAAATGCCATTCCTGGAAGGCATGGGGTTAAAAGACTGAATATTTTAAAATATTATTATCTCAGTGTTACCATTGAGTTTAACCATCACCATCATTTGTAGACTGTTAAGATCCAGACTCAAGACAGTGCTTTTGTTTTGAAATAATTCAGAGGTCTAATGTAGGACTCTGGTGTAAACGATTCAAAATTAACCCAGAATCACATCTGTCAGGAATGATGTTTGTCACAGCACTGTGGGACTTGTCAGCACTTGGTGAAAATAGTACAATAACACCCATCCATATGTCACAGCTCAGTGTGTCGGCCCATGGCTCTAATCTCTGTCTGACTGTATACAGACCAGCTGTTACAGGCGTGTGTTTCGCCAAACTGAGTAGCTCTAGGCAGGGGTCTGGTGTTATCTGAACGTTATTGTGTTAAGTTGGCATATCGCATGCGGTGCTGAGCTGTAGTGTGCCATGTCATGCTGTGCCATGTCGAGCTGGGCCGCACTGTGAGCTAAGCACAAGTGTGAGGGTGTGAAAGGCGAGCGCTGAACGCTGGCTACCTCCTCAGGGTGCACAGAAACAAGCTCAGATACCATGCTCACGCTGTTTGTGTGTTCGTGCGTGTGTGTGCGTGCGTGCGTGCACACGGCTGTGTGTTAGAAGAATTTCTCTGTGTGTATTTCCTTGTTAAAGCATATGTGCTACTGCGCACAGAAGTATTTATGTGTGTATTCGCGTGTGCGTGTGGTGTGTGTGTCCTTGAGGTGACACACACACACACACACACACACACACACACACACACACACACACACACACACACACACACACACACACACACACACACACACACACACACAC